>LGRX02016068.1:0-35544 GCA_001247695.2 Cymbomonas tetramitiformis | reverse complement strand
ACTGGCACCGGTGCACGCGGAGACGGTTGATGCCATTAGTACTGGCACCGGCGCATGTGGCGAGGGTTGATGCCATTAGTACTGGCACCGGCGCATGTGGCGAGGGTTGATACCATTGATAACCGCACTCCGCGGCACTCGCCTCTTATCAGCATTTGCAACTTACATTGCTTCCGCATCAGTTTAAGCTTGGATTACGTCCTCGCGGAGCGATGGAATGCGGAAATGTCAATTTTGACATGAATTGCACCTAGAACCTTTACCTGCAATTTAGAATTAGAACAAGCTTAGCACTTTTAGTTTCGACAATCTGATCTGGTTAATTCTTCCTGCAGGAGTACTCCCCCAAATTTCCTCACAAGCAGTGGAGGGTGGGTTTGGCTGGGCGACCTGGCGGTCCTGATTTTTACATCAATTTGATTGACAATACAAAAAACCATGGGCCTGGTGGTCAGACATCATATGAAGTTGTTTCGGAAGCAGACGCTTGCTTTGCCGAATTGGATGTGCCATCTATGGCAGTTGTCAAACGGATACAAGAACTGTCAGTGGACGAGGGTGATTTTGGGTGGTTGACAGAACAGGTTGAAATTGTGAAATGCGTAATCGAAACCAAATAATGTGAGAGAGAGAGAGAGAGAGAGAGAGAGAGACAGAGTGCTATTTGGGAAATGTGTGATGTTGACCGTAATTGCATTTAGATTTTTGGTTTTGCCTGTATCGTTTCATTCGTAAACGAATGATAGAAATCAGCGGATGTGGCATGGAACTAATTAGGCAAGGGTGACTTGAATGTGTGTGGACATGTTACTCGCCAGGTCCACGGCGCAATTAATCGTGCCTGTATCCATGCTGTCGGGTGTGCATGGTACGCGTCGCAAGGGATCGCCCGGTCTTATAAACCGGTTTGTCAAAAATAGGGATGAGCCCATCGAGCTCCATCCGCCCCCCGGTTCTTGTGGATTCGAATATTTCATTAGTTTACAGAAATTACTTATATAATTGTTCCATTGTTCTATGTTTGTGTGCAGTCGATGAATATATAAAAGATCCGTGGGCAATTGGGGAAAAATCTTTAGAATGTCCCCCTCTTTCAAAAATCCGTTTTTTTTGTGTCACGCTTTTTGGTCCAACGCTTTTTCTGTCACGCTTTTGACTGTCATGCTTTTCGCGCTCACGCTCTTTTTGTTTAGAGACTTCATTTCGTTGAGACCAGGTATTCCAAAACGAACACTGATGTGTGTCACGCTTTTTGGTCCAACGCTTTTTCTGTCACGTTTTTTTCTGCCACGCTTTTGACTGTCACGCTTTTCGCGCTCACGCTCTTTTTATTTAGAGGCTGCATTTCGTTGAGACCAGGTATTCCAAAACGAACACTGATTTGTGTCACGCTTTTTGGTCCAACGCTTTTTCTGCCACGCTTTTGACTGTCACGCTTTTCGCGCTCACGCTCTTTTATTTAGAGGCTGCATTTCGTTGAGACCTGGTATTCCAAAACGAACACTGATTTGTGTCACGCTTTTGGTCCAACGCTTTTTCTGTCACGCTTTTTGTCACGCTTTGACTGTCACGCTTTTCGCGCTCACGCTCTTTTATTTAGAGGTCGCATTTCGTTGAGACAAGTATTCCAAAACGAACACTGATTTGTGTCACGCTTTTTGGTCCAACGCTTTTCTGTCACGCTTTTGACTGCTGCTTTTCGCGCTCACGCTCTTTTTATTTAGAGACTTCATTTCGTTGAGACCAGGTATTCCAAAACGAACACTGATTTGTGTCACGCTTTTTGGTCCAACGTTTTTTTCTGTCACGCTTTTTCTGTCACGCTTTTGACTGTCACGCGTCGGTTCGGTGCTCGCGCATGAATATGGAATCGATGGTGTAGATTGTGACCAATATTGTTTAATTCCTGAGTTCACTGTATCCTTTTATAAGGGTAGGGTCTAGGGTGCACAGTTCTCGAGAATTAAATAATATTGATTACAAATTTCATATTTAGAATAATTAAAATTATATTGTGAACATGCCATCTTTATAAATTTATAGCGTCGAAAATCGCAGCATGACCCCCTATTTTTATTGGCTAGGATCCAAGAATGGTGTGTTTGCCTGATATAAAAAAACGTTAACGCGAAAATTTATCTATTAAAATTATTTATCAGTCGGCTGTGTCACTGTATGGTGTATGGGCTGGTGACATGAAAATTGGCATGAGACGCAGTCCGCAAAGCTGTGAGAATAAAAGTTGATGACATTGCACTGTCATGAACGTCGGCTGTATCGTGCATGGGCTTGCCTCGCAGGGGAGTCGACCGCTTACATTTGTTTGATTTTTTTCTTTGAAAGGGGTGACAAGTGGGCTGGTCGAGCCCCGCAGTGGATTCGGCCGCTTGCTATTTTTTGGGGTGCGGCGAGTGTGGGGGTGGGCTTTGACCCCCGCTCCGCCCACTGGCGGACTGGCCGAGCCCCGCCGCAGGGGGTCGAGACACACATGTTGACACTGCGATGCAGAAGAGAGGGTCTTTCATGCCATAACAATAAAATGAAAAATATGTTGTGCCACATCAAATTCTTAAAATATTTAGCGATGATGCGATTGGGTGCATCGTATGTAACAAACGAAAATTGCTTTGTAAATATCTTTACGATTTTCAATCTTCCATGTTATTGGTTGCTCTAGGTGTTAGACACCTAAATTTTAATGATACATGTCAAAATTTTGTGATTGCCGCCACTCAGCGGGTACTTACCATTGACATTTATCAACGTTATGCACACAATTTGCACATCTTTTATATTAAAGATTGAGCTTAATTGTCGATGTTCGACGACTCTTTGTTTACACCATGATCGAGAATCCAAACCAAATAACGTCTATCCAACAAACCTTCACAAACATGTTAGCTATTAAGTTTGTTTGTCATTGGTTAACATGCAGTGTTTGGGTCTGTTCATTTGTGATTACCAATAATGCATGACACTCGCTTTCCTAAACTTTTAAGTTTGTCAACATTCTTAATTGCAAAATAGGACCTATTCATTGCCCACATCACATTTTGTGTGGTGATTTGAGATTGATTTTTCCCCACTTGTACGTTCACGTACCCCCTATATAATTACATAGCATCGCACATTAGTCTGTACTGGCGAAACCTTATAATTAAATGAAATTTAATGGCGTGATCAGTTAGATATGAACGAGTTAGCATTTGTCAGTGACTTTCCGAGGAATGGGGGGATTGGGGGGGAGGGGGATCTGACTTGCCCTCCCAGAGTGCCCCCCTAATCGTGTGGGACTGGTTCGAATGCATCGGGGGGGGGCTGGCGTGGATGCGCAATTTTACCTTCGAATAGCCCATGCCAGGTCCGCCAGGCGGACCCGGCGTGAATACAGGCGCGATTAATCACGCCGCGGACCTGGGGACTATAACATACATGGTGTCGACGTTGAGATGTGGCGCACTTTGCGCAAGTGCTTTTAGGTGTATAGTTGACATTTTTTATTCGGGTAATAACGACCTTCGGGCCCGCGCTATACTCGGAAAACGTGAAACTTACGGTCAGATACTGCAACCCACCGCACCTGCGCATTGCGGTGGGTTTACCCATCGGGGCATGAATATGCATAATGTTTTCCCTCCAATTGTGTTGCAAACCTGCTTCATCAGTCATGTGTGGTTTCCCTGGGGGCGCAGATGCCACACGGGTATCATACTATCATCCTATGCTCTGACGTCAGCAGATCGTCTCTTTACTTTCCAAGTCCTAATCATGCTTTGACATCACTTCGATCACACATCATGTGTACTGGCTTGTGACCCGCCACACGTACAACAGACTCACCATCGAACCTTAGTACAAAGAATGCCTGTAACGTGGATTCGATAGCAACACAAGTGGCAAATGACGGAATCTCATAACGATGTGCCGATTTTGGCTTGGCTCCAATGGTAGACGTGTTATTAAACAATGTATCCTTCGGAATTATTATGGCATGTATACTGTAATCGCACGACCAATCCAGGAAGAAAAGAAAAACGCGTTCCCATTATGAATATTTTTAAAACCCCATTACAACTCTCGTATCATACATCTGAGTTGTGGACTCGGTCATATTCTGCGTGCTCAGTTCTCAGTAAGGCAGTTCGTCAGCCTGAGACTGAAGCAATTGTTGTAAAAGCAGTTTGACTATGTGTGTCGTGCACTGTTCAATTGCATGCAAACCGTGAGCGATCAGAGGCATCAGACCTTCGTCGCCAGGGACATCTCGTGTCCAACGAAGGGTTACAAAAATGCCAATGTCCAATCTCACGATACGATCGTATGTACAGCATGATTGTGCAAGGTGATTTTGCATATACAGTTGCATGTAGTAAGCACTGTATGCAGTATTATTGATAACATACTATAGCATTATTGATAATCCACGTCTAATAATAAAAGTTGTTGTGATACAACAGCTATATGCCATAAGTCACATCGCGTTATTTATGCTATACCGGAGGTATATGCCACAAGTCACACCATTAATTAAGTTGTAGCTCTATACCATGCCACACATCGTTATTCCCGCTGATCAGTCTTCTTTATCATTGGAGGGTCAGCCAACGAGTCGCTTTTGGCCAAGCGTGATCATCATTTGCAGTAAGCCCCACCAACCACGCAGCATCAGGGAAGATATCTTACCCCGATTGGCCGGCCCCGGGCCGCGAACTGAGTCGCCAAAATGAGGCCCGGGCCGAAGAGGGGCCGAAAGAGAAATTGCTTTGGGGCCGAACCAAATTGGCGCAAACTTCTAAAATTTTGATGAAATTTTGCGATTTTTGCATTTTTCCATACTTAAGATTAATTTTTTTGTGCCCGCGGCGGGCATTTTGTAGTTTGGACCGGACGGACCGAAGGCGGCCCGAAATTTTGATTTGGGGCCGTACCAGCTCAACGGAAGATATCTTCCCTGCGCAGCATATACTACTGTTACCAGTTCCGCACTTGATAAACTCATCGGCGCAATCCTTGGCATATGTGCATTTTACTGGCGCTCACAGCAAGTGGCGCGGACCTGGAGCAATAACACATCTACACAGTACAATGCATTAACGTGTACTAATGGAATGGTGCCACTGCACGATGATATAAAACAAAAGTGACACCACCAGCAATAACACGCGGCATATGTAGTGTGCAGAAAGACGGTCGTATTATATGTAGTCAGTATTGCAACGATTGTCTGCAATCAGTATTCTCATGAACATGTGCACCGGTATCCTTGCAGTATCATGGTTTGGTGATTGAAGACGATGCTGTTGAATGCTGTGCTAACATGAACCACTAGTGGATCCACCCATGACCCAGTGTGTTTCTCAATGACACATTGAAAATTGTCTGCGCATTCGCTGTCCAACATTCAGCGGTCTTCATCTAACGGAGTATTATCTGCATATCTGGTTGATCATTGTCACGCTCATTTCCTTTCATCCCCGCCACTGAAACATGATGTTGCACCTGTGGCTCGAAAGAGGTACCGAATCGCCTTTGGATTGTATAATTCGCGGGTTCGCATGCAAATATGTACATTTTTAAAAATATGGCAACGACGACAAAGTGTGGCAGTAGCTCAGTGGTAGAGCGCATACAGTATTATCAATACAGGAGGTCCAGGGTTCGATCCCCGCAGCATCCACAGGCCGCTTGGTGTCGTCCCCTTTAACATCCCCAGGCTGCTTGGTGTCTTCCCCTCTAACATCCTCAGGCTGCCTGGTGCCTTCCCCCTTTTCGGACGAAAAGAAATAAAAAAGAATAACCACTGTTAAAACATGATGTTGCACCTGTAGCACGAAGAATTATTCATATGGCTTTGAATAGTCTTCACATGATTGTATCCTCGTTCGGAATTATTGAGCGGACCGATCATATATATTGTACAGCAATATATCAATCAGCGCGAACTTAGTCTCAATGATTATGTGTTACGTGCTCGCGCGTCAACGAAGTGTCAAGGCAATTCGGTTCATATAATGTATGTGATTGACATCGTCCGTATATTCTGACTGCATGCGTCATTAAGCACAAATATAGCCTGCCATGTTTAAATCAAGCGTGCATCACGAAACATGCATGTACGTACCACCAGATGGATTGGTCATTGCGAATTACTCGTCCTCATCGATATGGCGGCGTCGCGCATGTCCTATACCCACGCGGCGCGCAAACATCCGCACCATGGCGAGTGAACGTCCACCGGACGTGGACCTGATTTTGAAAGTCGTCGCCGCACACGGCGGCAATAAGTCCCTAGACTTCGCAGCGACTCGCTGACACTATACAAGCTGCGATGATCAATATTGGGTGCGTGTCATGTGCGCCGCGGTATAGTAAATATACAAAACCACAGTATCCGCGTGTATGCTGCACACAAGGAAAGCAGAGGTACGACGGCATATTATCCCGCACACAGTATCCGGCTATCCGCACAGGAACGGCGACGGTAACCGCGAATAGCTAGTACAATACTCGCTCTGGTATACCACCACGCGCGCATTGTGCGATTTGTACCAAGCTACAGAGCAGGCGTCCGATAATTAAATCCGACTGTTATAATCATCGCGACGCGTGTCCCGGTGCGACGGGGCATACAAGGCTACACACAAAGCGAATTACAGTGTGAAACACGTACAAGTGTATGAACGAAGGTCGCTGCACATGCATTCCGCGACGATTCGTACACGCGTATCATATGGCGTGTTACGAACACATGCATTTAGACAGTCGTTTCGATAACGCGCACCCTTATTATAAAATAATATTTCGAAGTAGAACTTGATCGTGTAGTCGTCAGAATGAACATATCGTTCAATGCGTACGAGTATACAATACCATTGCAATACTACTGTACCCCGCCGGTAACAGTTGCATTGACCACTTAAAAAAATGCCGTTATGATGACGACGACATGAAATACGACTACAAGCGCCATCATAAACAAATCCTTCCACGCAGCCTTCATCCGTCGTTGTTCCTTCATCCGTCGTTGTTCAACAGTGGCACAGTCGGCGGCAAGTAATACGTGAAAATGTAAGTATAGCCAAGCGCGGGAGCAACGAGCAAGCGTGTTGTAAAAATGCGCCTTGGACAAAGTGCATTACACCATATATACCTTACAGAACCCCGGCAAGCTCCGGCGCGTGGTAGATAATCATCATACATTGATTAGCACCCAAAAATGACTAATCATTATTACTAATCGTGATTACCAATCACGAGTACTCGACTATGTACAATAGGGGTGCCCAACTAAAGTTGGGCCGTCCAATGTTTTCAGATCGGGAATATCGGAAGGTCCGAAGAGATTTCTGAGGAGCGTATCGTGTTTTGATCTCTGGAATCGTACGTGGACTGTCAGATTCAGATAATTACCACTGTTAAAAATGAACGGGCCAGTTTAAGTTGGGCAGCTCTAATGTACAAGTGTTTCACGATAAACTGCCGTTTTGGGGTTGTAAAGGTCGGGGCGGACGAAAATTGCTCGGGCGGGGGAGGGAGATAGGACGTGTTGCCACGGGGCGTCCCGCAGGCTGTGCATTATCAATGAGCAACATACCTCTGACCTTTATAATCTTCACCCAAACCAAATTACCTTACTTACCTTAAGCAGCAGCAAAGCTCGAATCCCAACGGGCGATACAGTCGAATGTTCCATCTCACGATCGCCGGACGCTGACGATGACAATGCCACCACAGTCGCGTGTATGTACCACGACGCCACCCACGCGTTATGGCATGGCATGCTGGGAAGCAAAAAGCAAAGCACTGTCGCGCACATGATCCTGCGGTCATATGATGTAATGGCGATATCCATGTTAACATCGCATGGTAATTCATCGTGCTGTCCAAAAGGATCGACGCCTAGTGGAGATCGCATATTTGTGATCGACAGCGCCTAGTATTTATTCCGTATCAGCTTCATTTCAAAATGTTAGGGCTCCTGTTGTTGACATACGATGCCAATACTCTACATATTGATATTCGAAAGCGGCGTATTTCCCGTGTTTCGATCTTGTTCGAATTACGTATGATGGCCGTATAATTATATATGATGCAATAACGGGGAAGGGGCGGGGAGGAGGCGGACTTTCGGACATGGCATGGCTCACGCGAAACGGAGGGTGGGGGTGGGAAGCCACTGCAGGATGCGGCGGTTCCCCCCACCCCCGGCAAAGTCACGATAAATGCTGACTCGTTTATATATAATTGATATCACACCATCATAAATTATTTAATCATCTAATTTGAAGGGTTTGCCAGTACAAACTCACGTGCGATAATATACACATCGCCACGAAATGCCTAAAAAGCGGACGCGAAGGGTTTGGGTTTTTATTTCCGATGAAAATGAACCATTTGTATTGTTGTCAAACTTCTCTCGACCCTACATTCTGGGAAAACCAGAAGACGCGTCTTCTGAACGTCTTCTGCACGTCTTCTGAACGTCTTCTGAGACGTCTTCTGGGTCCAGAAGACACTCAAAAGACGTCCAGAAGACGTCTTCTGCGCGCATTCTAATGTCTACCATCTTCTGGTTTCCAGAAGACGTGCAGAAGATCTTCCGGGAAGACATCCAGAAGTTATCTTATGGACGTCTTCTGTATGACTTCTGTACATCTTCTGAATTCCGGAAGATGTCTTCTTGATATCTTTTAGGTGTCTTCTGTACATCTTCCCGGAAGATCTTCTGGACGTCTTCCAGAACTCAGAAGATGGTAGACATTAGAAGTCGCGTAGAAGACGTCTTCTAGATATCTTCTGGAACCCGGAAGACGTCTAGAAGACATCTTCCGGAATTCAGAAGATGTACAGAAGTCATGCAGAAAACGTTCAGAAGATATCTTCTGAATGCCTTCTGCATGTCTAATAAATTTCAACATTCGTATACGCATTCACGAGGAATATTTTTAGGCTGAAATAAGCTTGCAAGAAGGATGAGTGCAAACAAGATGTATGGCATAATACACTTCTCGCCATCCTTAACAAACATATTCTCAACGTTTGATACACGACAAGAGATGATTTATTTGTGTGGAAGGCTAAGATGCTTTGGAGACTAAAATTGCTTTAACAATATTACTTTTCAATCAAGAACCTAATCATAAGGAGGGCCACACATATTATTATCCTAACTAGCTAAGTGTCTAGAACTACTTCACATTCATGTTCTAAACAACTAGTCTAATTACCTAGAAACGATGTTCATCTAACATGCACACATGGCATAGGTCTTGGACCACGCAAAAACATGGGTTTTCCACTCGCTCGTTTTTAACCGATCTGAAAAACAACGCACACCAAAATACCAACACTTAGTAGAGTGAAAACACACAATGAATACAAGCACAAATTCCTAGGAAGGGTAAGGTAAGTACCTTTACTCTTCTAGTTGTGGGCGATGGGCTGAAAATGCGCTTTTCCCACTTGCTCATTTTCAGCCAATCTGAAAAACAAAGCGCAACTCAAAACCAAAGGTTAGTAAAGCGGAAAAACACAATGCATAAAGGCAGTATTTTCTAGGTGTGACACTAGGGGATGATAGAGCAAATACCTTTATTTGTGGTGTTGAGGTTGGGCTGAAAATTTACCTTTTGGACTAGGTCATTTTCAGCCGATCTGAAAAACAAAGCGCAACGCAAAACCAAAGGTTAGTAAAGCGCAAAAATAGTACGAGACGAAATACAAGATTACCGAAGGAAAACAAAAAGGCCTAGTGGTGTGAGTTGGAATCGAACCAACATCATCTCGTCCAAAGGACGAGCGAGAACACATGTCTCGTTCACACCTCAATTAGACGCTAAGCACGCCGAAGTGCGCGTAAAAAAACCAAGGCACGAAAAGCACCCGCAATCACTATTGAAGTATTGCGTTGTGCAACGTTTTTCTGTTAGACGAACTATTTTAAAAGGACCACTTCACCCAGCAGCAGTCCGCGGAAAACGAGGCTGCGGTGGAATTGAGTTGGATGCAGGTGTAAAAGTGGTAGATGCAAATTTCACTTCAACGTTAAATAAAATTCAAACTCGAACGGTCATGTCGATGTGCGGTGCGGTGCTCGTGCTCACTCCCCTGCGCTGGGCCTGACGATGCGATGCGATGCGATGCGATGCTAATGCTAGCTGACGATGACGCCTGACCACGACCGCGACCACATCCACACGCCAGCGCCACACCTGACACCAGCGCAGCGCAGCGCTGGCAGATTTTCCGGGTTTGCTATCCGCGGTATCGTGCAGTCATCACGTCTCACGCGACTCACTGCGCGCGTGATCGACTGTTCGACCGTTGCTAGGAGGGATGGTGCTCTAAAACAAGAGCAGTTTCTTCTACCAAATTCGTCGGCCGTTTTAACTTAGTAACTTGGTACGTTTGCCCCTCTCCCGAACAAACCACTTGTTTTTTTGCACTTCTACCTACACCACACAATTATGCCCAGTATTGTGCACCTTATATGTTTTTTTTGTTTTTTCGCGATTTTTAAAGCTTTTTTCAAAAAAAAAACAAAAAAAACAAAAAGACATACGGAAGACCCCCCAGATATCTTCTGTGCATCTTGTTACCCTCCAGAGATGTCTTTGAGGAAGACGTGTCTTCTGGAAATCTGATACTTGTAGAAGTTCCACCAAACGTCTTAACACCCCTCTTCGGGGCGTCTTCCTCATTTTTTTGACGATCTTCTACGCGTCTTCTAATGTCTACCTAAGGTAGACATTAGAAGACGCGTAGAAGATCGTCAAAAAAATGAGGAAGACGCCCCGAAGAGGGGTGTTAAGACGTTTGACGTGGAACTTCTACAAGTATCAGATTTCCAGAAGACACGTCTTCCTCAAAGACATCTCTAAGACAACCGGAAGATGTACAGAAGATATCTGGGGTATCTTCCGCAAGCACAGTCAAGAAGACGTCCGGAAGATGTCAAAAAAATGTCTTCCGCGTGTCTTCTGCGTGTCTTCCGCGTGTCTTCCGCACCTCTTCTGGGTTCAGGAAGACATATATTCCCCGAAGGTGTCTGGAAGATGTACAGAAGGTATCTGGGGTATCTTCCGCAAGCACAGTCAAGAAGACGTCCGGAAGATGTCGGGAGATGTCTTCCGCGTGTCTTCTGAGTGACTTCTGAACGTCTTCTGAGTGTTTGTCTTCAGGATGCCCTCCGCACTACCTTGGCCAAGTGTCCTTTGTATAGGAGATAGAATGGCAAGTAAACGTGCCGCGCATCTCCAAAAGGGGGAAGCGCCCCCAAAGACCAAAATGTCGTCCTTCAAACGAGCGATGCTCACTAACCCCCCCCCCGAATCCGCGGCGGAGGTCTTCCGTCAATCCAAGCCGGAGGTCTTGAAGGGGAAGATGGCAGCGGTGCACGATTGGTTGTCTACGGTGTCGCCATCCCGCGAGCTGGATCATGAGATGACGGCATGGCTCGGGGAATCCGTCTACATTCATGAGCATTCCCCTGCAACAAGGTGCTTGCTTGTCTCCATAACCCACATGTGGGATAAATAGTGCCGACTATATATTGAGGTGCGGATACTCAGAATGCTTACACTTAAGATAACATAAGAAGTGAAGTTAGATTGAGTGTTGCTCGTCTTAAGTCCGAAACCCTGAACCTGTGACAGCCGTACTGTACGGAGTACTAGTACAGACAGAGGACTGTGACACACACGGGGTGTCACATCCAGCACACCACCCTGTACTATTACGGAGGAAGAGTTAGGGTGGAACAGGCAGTGTTAGGTGAAACAAAACACACCATCTCAAGCGGTGGAAACAGATTGCTAGTGGGGGCCTGTGCTCTTGGCCAGGGCGGTCCCAAATCTCTAGCTAGCACTACACACTGAAGGCTACTGTGCCCGTGATACAGATCTAGTGGTGCTACTAGGCTTCTGACAGTAACTCTAGCCACCTTTAAAGTGGTCCACAGAGCAGAGTTCACAGAGATTGTAGTTGTTGTAGTTCTCAAATTGGAAGTCCAGATTGCAGTCGCCGAAGCTGTCAAAGTCCAGATTGAAGATGCTGTAGAAGTCAGTCGGCCCAGTGTCCAGAAGGTCGGGGTCAGTGAAGTAGCCCACTGTGCCATTCTGATAATCAGAGCAGGCACCGTACACCACCGACCGTGGAGCAATCTCCACATCACAAAGTGTCGTGGCGGTGACGGTGTCGATCAAGGCGATGCTCATGCACAGAAACAGAGCGGGGAGTGCTGCTGCCGTGAGGAATTTTCCGATTGAAGGTGCCCGTACACCACCAACCCGTGGAGCGGGTGGTGGGACGGCATCATGCAAGTCCCCGTCGTCGGACTCCGTGTCAGCCACGCTAGCGGAATCATGCGTGGAAGAAATGTACGGAGGGAGGGGGTTGAAGGATTGAAGAGAGACCTGTGGCTTGGGCTCGAAGAAGCCCAATTGCACAGACATGCTGTCCATAAAAGACTGTTCGAAGGGCGGCTCACCGTCAGCGAACTGCTTCGGGTAAATTAGCGCGTCGCTCGCAGTCTCGATTGCCACCTCTGGCTCATGCTCCACGACGGCATCGTCGATCACGGAGGGCGTGGCCGAGCCGAAGTGGACCATCGGGAAGTGCTGAGTGTCGGACTCAGCACCACCAGCCACCTGCTTGAGCTCGCGGAGAGCGGCGCGCGCTTCGTGCACGCGGGTAGCAAGGAGTGAGGGTTGGGTGGGTGTCAATCCCGCGTACTGCGCTCGGAGCCCCACGTCAATGTCCTCGGAGAACGTGAAGGGCTCCTCGTCCTGCCGAACCAAGGGATGATCATGCTGTGCACACAGTCGAGCAAAGGCGGTGTCGTCCTCAGTGTCAAACGCGGTCTGGAAGGCGGACACGAGGCCGTCGGCGTCGTCGGCTTGCTCAATCACGCACTCGTCGCACTTGATGTCGGCGGTGGGGCAATTCGCGGAGTCATGCCAAAACCCCGGAGGGCAACGGACACACTCCGGAACGAAGGCTTTGGAGAGGACGTGGAAGGAGACGGAGTGCATGCCGTAGTTCTTCTTGTCGCCGTTGTGGCGTCGAACGCCTTGCGGCCAATTCCCGTCCTTGGGAAGGGGCGAAGCGGCGAAGCGGTGCTTCAAATCACGTCTTCGGCCGTGAAACTTCCCATCCACCCGACGGTTCTGGCGGTCACGCCAGGAGGAGGGTGGAAAATGCACACCTGGCTTGCCAGTAGGCTTGCCCGTAGCTGGAGCCGGCCACCTAGTCGCCGTCTCGTCGTGCGCGCCCTCGTCGGAGAGCGTCGCAAGAACCTTGTTGGCGGCGTCGATGTGGAACTGAAACTCCCGAATCAGGGCCTTCACGTCAACGTCGGACGGTTGGCCAGAATACAGGATGTTCTTGTCCGTGAGGGGCACGTGCTTCCGCTTGCCGGCGTTGGCGTCCCAAATCTCGAGGACGTGGGCGTAGATGTCCTCAAGGTCCACCTTGGCCAATTCAACGTCGAGCCGAAGCGGTGTGACGACCTTGTCGTAGAATTCGGTGTCGAGTGAAGCCAGAAGCTGTTTCTTCGCCATCATCTCGTCGAGAGGTCCAGAAGGTCCGTTGCCAATAGCCGTAAGGCAGGCGTCAAAGTCCTGGATAAGTGGATCGGGGTCCTTCTCGGAGTTGAAGAAGATAGAGCAAAGCTCCTCGTAGTGCCCAAGAGGTCGGACCACGCGAGGGATCAACCTCTTGGTGACCTCGAGGAGGGCACGCTTGCCATCCTGAGGCGAAGCCCGTCCCGAGGCATCAACCCAACGCCGCGCGGGTGAATGTGGAGAGGTCAACGATGTCAAAGTGGAGAAGAGAATAGCGTTGAAGATGGCGTTGACCTCCTTCGTCGCGTCCGCTAGATCAAAAAGAGCGGCGTTGGTGGGGTCCTTCTGCTCGAACGCGCGCTGCAAGGACTTCACAATGGACGTCCAGAGCGTGTTGCGGTTCGACTCATCGCCTCGGAAGGTCTCGTCCTTGGAGCCCAAGGCGTCGCGAGAGATCCTTTTGATGATGTCCACGTCCCAAGTGGAATTTTGGATGGCCGTAGCACGAGTCCGGTCCGCAGCCGTGAGGACAACACCGGGAGAATCCGGTGTCGGCCTATAACGAGAGCCGACGTCGCGTGAAAAAATCGTGTCTAGTCTAATGCGGTTGTTGGCCCCCAAGGGAGGCGTGACGTGAGAATTTACGCTCATGTTGAGAATCCAATAGGTGGGAGCGTTGGGGTAGAGGGCCGATGTCGGAGAAAACAGAAAAGCGAGGGTCGAGAGCCGTAGAATGCAGTGCCGGAACGGATAATTAAGGAAGCCGTAACTGCGAAATTGTAAGATCGTAACGCGGAGGCCAAGGAATCTCACGACAAAAATTGATCAAGTTTCAGTCGAGTAAAATCCAACGCGGACAATACAAATTAATCCCAGGTAGGCGAACGCTGCAGCGATACCAAACTCAATCCGCCCGTAAACTAGCCCTCGACCGCAACTGCGAAAATCACGACATCAAATTTGGGCCCCCAACGCCCCACCAAGCGGAGTGGCTTAGCCACTCATGCAATCAAAAGTAGTGGAAGGTGCCTGGCGCACCATAACCTGTGGGATAAATAGTGCCGACTATATATTGAGGTGCGGATACTCAGAATGCTTACACTTAAGATAACATAAGAAGTGAAGTTAGATTGAGTGTTGCTCGTCTTAAGTCCGAAACCCTGAACCTGTGACAGCCGTACTGTACGGAGTACTAGTACAGACAGAGGACTGTGACACACACGGGGTGTCACATCCAGCACCACATGCATCTATCATGCACATTTATGCAGTTTGGAATGCATACAACCGAAGATGTGTGGAGCATCTTCTGCGCAACTTCCGGACGTCTTCCACGTGTCTTCTATGAATTCACCATCACAATGTTTTCGCAGGGCTGAAGATCATGAGGACGCGGTTCGTATTTGCGTGCCGCGTCAAAGCAACCGGCCACCTTTCGGCTTAGCCGAGCCCACTAATGTGCTTTTCTCGGTTCAAGAGTTTTTTGGCTATGTGCAAGCAATTTCGGACTTGCATGAACCGGGCTTTAAGGAGCATACGTGGGAGGACATTTTCTCCGATCCATTGGACTTGGCCGATGATCCGGGCACGGTGCACTTTCGACAACATAAGTGGCTGCTTGAGCCTCCCATTGGCGTCAACCTCCAAGGAATGGTGTTGAAGATACGGGATGCAATCGCATCGGGCGAACCATATCATCGTCCTCCGGAGCTTGTGAGTGATGGGGATAGGCGGATGAATCCGCAAAGGCTTTCACCTTCACCTCCGGCCCCGATGGATGAAGTTGTGGACATGACCTATACCGAAGTCCATGAGCCCGAGGACCCTCCCCCGGAGATGCCAACACGAAGGTGCGAACCGGTTGCCACGGCATGCCCGTATCTCCATGAAAGATGTATGCCTGCACGCTCCATCGGAAGTCGTTCCGAAGACGTTCCGAGCGTCTTCTGCGCATCTTCCGGGCTCATGGACTTCGGTAAATCTAACGTAGAGCAAAATGACAATAGCAGAATCTGAAATCAAGCATTCCAAAACTGAAATCTGAAATCCACCGTAGAGCAAAATCAGCCAAAACTGAAAATCGGAAATCTAATGTGGAGCAAAATGACACATATAAAAATCTGAAATTGGTTTGTAAAATCTGAAATCAAGCATTCAAAAAACTGAAACCTGAAATCTAACGTAGAGCAAAATCAGCCAAAATTGAAATTTGGAAAATCTAACATAGAGCAAAATGACAAATGCAAAAGTCTGAAATGGAGCATTCCAAAAACTGAAAACTGACATCCAACATAGAGCCAAATTAGCCAAAACTGAAAATCGGAAATCTAACGTAGAGCAAAATGACAAATGTAAAAAATCTGAAATCAAGCATTCCAAAAACTGAAATCAGAAAACTAACGTAGATCAAAATTAGCTGAGATTGAAATTTTGGAAATCTAACGTAGAGCAAAATGACATATGTAAAATTGCATATGCGCCGCTGGATGGATGTGCCGCTGCATATGCACGGTAGCGACCCCAAGGTCTGGCTGGGGAGACCATTCACGGAGAATGAAGCGGCACTCGTCGAAGGGCCTCCTCGCGTGCGTCAATCTTTCGGCTCGGTCGTGGTTCGAGGAGTTTGCTATCGCACGGCAGCTCAGGACAAGACGAAGAAAACTTGTCAACGTTACTTCCGAGCCTTTTTCTCTGGAGAAAACATCAAAGGCGAGGAAATCGAGACTGACCGGTGCGTCCGTGCATTACGTTTTGGTGAATGTGCGCAGAATATGTACCGAATGTCTTCTGCGTGTCTTCCGACGTCTTCGGGGATTCTTACTATAGAGTATAATTGTGGCTCCAACTCGCAGGTACGCCATGGTAGATAGCATCTACAAGGTCGACTTGGCCGCGAAAGAGTACATTCTTGTGAAGGGAAAGTGGTTCCCTGAATTCAACCAAGCGACGACAAAACGGTTTGCCAAGCTAAACTCGAAGTACGGGCCGGACAATACCGCAAAGGTGGTGTACACATACGACCCGGATGACCCCGAGACACCTTGGGACACTACTGATCCATTCATCCTGGCGGCTCAAATTGAGCACCAAGTTGTAATCAAGAAACACCCTGTGATGAAGACGGCGGTGGTATTTGATTTAAAGGCTGACTTTTTCGAGTGCATCGACGATGATGGTTCACGACCGAAAGGTGCAAGACGCGAGAGGCGATCATGATAATACGCCGGGCATCGTACTTAGTGGTCTCGGTATGTTGAATAGATGCAATCGTACATGTATGTGTAGATAGACCTATCAATTAACTTAGCCGTATATCATGTATCATAGCAACAGAGCATGATGACAACCCTGAAGTTGTTAGGAAGATACCTGGAATGTCTTCCGTATGTCTTCCGTGCGCCTTCTGAATGTTTTCTGCGATTACGCGACTAGTGTACGTGTGGTATGAAGTAGCTATGTGGCCAAATTGCATAATCATTGAATCATCACATATGTGTCGATAACACATGTCAGAATGTATTCTGGCCCAGAAGACATTCGGAACATCTTCCGGGTATCTTCCGGGAAGACTGCCCTTTGCATGTCTTCCGGGAAGATGTCTTCCGAAATCCGGAAGACATTCCGCACATCTTCGGCACGTCTTCCCCGAAGAGTGTCTTCTGGTTTCCAGAAGACGTTCCACTCAGAAGACGTCTTCTGGAAACCAGAAGACATCATTTCTACGAAGACGTCTATAAGACGTTCAGAAGACGTCTTCTAGACGTCTTCTGATTTTCCCAGAATGTAGGGCGACCTATTTCGATGTCGGGCAAACCGATGGTCAATTTTTTTTTTGCGATTCTCGATATTTAGGGCGCTACAAAGCCTAGAAAATGACATATACTACTCATATTGATAGGGTATATGCTAATGGCACATACCTCGTTGCAACTATCCATATGTGACTCATGGTACCATCCGTATCCTTTAGTTTACATTAGCTTTGAGCTACCACGGCGCGTTGCATCTCTACGAAAGTCATCCTTGGCATTTTTTTAATTGTATTATCACGCGATTAGGGTTGTCTTACCACCATTGTGCATATGCTGCACTCTGATGGTTACAAGTTCCGATCCCCGCCATCGTTCCACGCAAGCCGTGATCAATACGGGTGGGGAATGAACTTTTCGTTTTAGTGCATGCTGGTGGTAGCAAGAGTCTTCAGATTTATTAAATATGGCATGAGGAAACGATAGCCACACGGCGTTGCAAACCTATCCATCAGCTTCCCCTTGGGTATCCGAACGATTAAGGTATGTAGAATCATACCTGGGAGATATTTCACCTAGATAATACCAACCCATAACAAACGGGTCACCAAAACTAGATAATGCTTTATACGCCTGGTGTCTCTAATCTACATGTGGATCTTGTGCGCAAGATGTCAACTCGGACTGATGGGTTGCACTATCACAGGCATGTGTTTGCATATGATAGCGCTGCAGGTTCGCGAACGCGTGAAACCAATATTTTAATAGATAGAAAGAACATGATATGTTTGCTGTCAAAATACTCCACATGCAATATGAGATGCAATATCAAACTGTACGGTGCTGCGTAGATGCATACTCTAGTCTACATATTCAGCCCCAGCTCGTACCCTGCATTGCAGCAAACCCTACAACGAGTTCACTTGAATGTCGATATTCGAGAGCATGCTTAGAAAAAGCACAACCGAAGCTACTGCTATGTGCAAGAAATATCGGCCCTAAAAATTTTCAAACGTTTGCAAGATTCTGTTATGACGGAATTGCCGAAAGAGCTATCAGCTCTGAATGCTGAATGCTGCCAGGAGATTACGTGGATTCCAACGGAGCTGCATTCTTGCACCCCTACAGCTCCGTCGGAAAGCTTTCTCGAGTCGTGAGAAAAGCGAGCAAAGTAGTCATTGCTCACTTTGCTCAAGACTCGAGAAAGCGAGGCGTGGTTGGAACCAAACCCAAGCTCGGTGGCGTACGCCATACATCGAGACTGCCGCGCCAAATACGGTTCGGTCAGTTGCGTGGCTTTCTCGAAATCCTGAGCCAACTATTGAGTCGGTCTTGAGAAAGCGACAAGTGCTTACCCTAGCTGGAATTCTTGGCGCTTGGCGCCAGCCAGGCGCTCGTGCAAAAATTCTGAACCTGGGTAGGATTGGCGTAGGACTCGTACTTTCTGAAAGGGGGGTTCAAAAAGGCGAACAGGCTCGTTGCGACACACCGTTTTAGTCATGTTCAGCCGGAAATGAGATTTATTCACGAAGTAGAATTTCAGACGAAATACACTCCGATGACGCCATCTTCGACATATAAAAAATAAGTATTCATGCCAAAAGGAATAATGGAATTGGAAAGGAATAAGGAATACTGAAAATTTCTAGGGAATATTGCCTTTAAATTTCATGGAATATATCGAACTAAATAGGGAATATTCCCGAATTTTTTTCGGCGCCTGCGAAAGCTGGAAAATGATCCCAAACGTCTATGTTCGTCTTCATAGCGGTTCGGATGTTCCTGTGACAAAGACTAAAATAGCTCAACATATCAGTTTCAAAAAATACTTGGAGCTCGGGGAGTTCCATCGCCTCTCTTCGCCGTAAATGTTGAAAAGCCGAAACAGCGACACCAAGCAAAAACTCGACTGCGGTCTAAAGAAGCATTTCGTTCTTTACCTGTTCGCAAAAACAAGCAATTCGAAAAACATACGTCTTTCCAAAAACCCGTTCTTAAAGGTTCAAAAGAAGATCGGACAGTTCTAGTGACTTTAATTTGGAGCGGTGCGTCTTTCCGCGAGTACACAAAATGCAGAAGCAATACAAACCTGACAAATCACAGCGCGATACTGCGAATATTTCCGCGTACACGCCACCACAAACGTCACGACTCTTCACAGGCATAAATATACATGTTTGACAGAATTTCATCAAAGGGTATCACTCAATCTTATTTCTAGCAATATGTCCAGCTATTTTCCGCGAGGCGCCTGACGTTATGAAAATGCCTGCGAAATCCACAGTTAATGACTGCTTCCGTGATCGGTTTCGCGTCCGGTCGTTGCAGTGTCATAATGATGATGTGTATCAAGAGGTATCAGAAACTTTTATTGTAAGGTTCACATCTCACAACGTTGAAATGCCAAAGGCACAGCAAACAAGTAAATTCATTCAAATGCCAAAACAACTACCAAGAAAAACATATACGAATATGGGATAAGTTTACATCGGGACCGACATTTCATTTAAATCCAAATCGGGGGCCGACATCTCATTTTAATCCACATCGGGGGCAGACACTTCATTTTAATCCACAATTCCACATCGGGGACACTTCATTTTAATCCACATCGGGGGCAGACATGTCATTTCAATCCACATCGGGGTAGACATTATTACATTATTCTGTCTACGCATGCTATGAAATGTCATCAACCCCGATGGGATTAAGATGCGATGTCTACACCCGATGTGACACGTTTAGCTTGTCAGCCCCCGATGTGGATTAAAATCAAATGTCGCCCCCGATGGATTAAAATCAAATGTCGGCACCCGATGTGGATTAAAATGAAGTGTCTGCCCCGATGTGGATTAAAATGAGATGTCGGCCCCCGATGTGGATTAAAGTGAAATGTCGGGCCCCGATGTAAACTCATCCCATTTATGACATATAATTACATTACCCACGGATATTTTATGTATTCATCGTCTGCGCAAAAATATGGAATGATTGAACAATTATGTCACTATAAATTCTGTAAACTAATAAAACATACGAATCCACGAGAACCAGGGGGCGGATGGAGCTCGATGGGCTCCTCCGCACTAAGCTTCGGAGCCGGCCGGTGCTTAGTTAGACCAGCACACCTTTGAGTTGTCTGACTGAAGCGTGGCGCTTAAGCTGTAGTGAGTGCCATGTAGGCGGTAGTGGATGATTTGCTGGCATGAACATAGTTTCTTATGTGCGGGGGTATATGACCAGTTCGACGACTACTTGTATATGCCGAGAGTTATAATGACAATTTTCCATGCGGCTGTCAAATGGGGTTTTGGAAACTACGAAAAAACGTGCATAGACCCGAGATGACCAGCAAATATATATGCATGCCATATTCAACCTAGAAAAATCACGAAATGCAGCCTTTAAAACCCTTAAAGGCCTGATTGTGGTCCTGCAACTTTTAACGCGAATGGGCACGTTAAATATCGATTCTGTATAATCCGAAATGCCAAGTAAAAATGACAATGAACAGTGGGCTTGCTTCAAATGGCCCAGTAATGTTTTGGGCACTTTCAGTAGCATACACTTGAATCGAGGATGAAGTGGTCGTGTACTGTTGTCGATAGCTCGATACGGCAGGCTTGATCTAGTGGCCGCTATCTATTGGACGGATATTCCCTCAACGCCAATGGGGCTGTCGCAACACGAACGGAAATACGGGGATACAAATCGGACAAAATGGCACCGAAACTACAAACCGGCTAACGATTATACAGCGCAGAATAGTTTGCCGCATCCGGCATGTTTTTTTAAGCAAACTAAGCATGCGAAATACCAAACAGTAAGCGCTGAGAAACAATGTGATGGACACGTAGCTGACGTGATTACCGACCAGATCGCGCATGCTGATGATTCGTCATCGGACTCCCTTGCTGGTGCCGATGCAGCCTGGATCGGTTCGTGAGTTATTATTACTGCTGCAAGCCGACGTCTACACGGCCATGTGCATGGGAGCACATACACATAGCACGGGATAAACTCATGGTGACGTCACTGAGAAAGAAGCGGTGTCAACATCAGATCATGAACCGAAAAGACGCGCCTAAATATTTCACGGAGTGGAGTCATACAAGCGATTGAGTTGTTGGAGCATTGGGTAGTGCAGCATGCATCGGCATCATGTGCGAGCTATACTCCGAGGGAGAACCAGCAGTGCAACTACTTGAGGCTGCTCGGAGACTGGGGGAGTCTCAATGGTTCTTCGGCTTTGGCTGCATCGCGTTATGCGTAAAAGCTAATCAAATACTGTATCTAATATACCGAAGTACAACAAAACCAACCAAAGGATTCCGACAAGCAGCGAAAATCCTGCTGAGATGGCTGCCATGATTGTGTCGATATCGTTGTTTACGGCTAGCCTGCCCGCCACACCCTCTTATTGATATCATCCGATTTGTAAACGAAAACATGATGTCAGCATCGATTGTGGACGTGCTTATCAGAGTGCATTGAATTAGCAAACGAAGATTGCGGGAAAGATGACAGGTGCATGAGATGAATACGACCCCGCCAAGATTATGTGCATGCTTGACATGACGTAGTCGCCTTACGGGTATCCCATCGTGAGGAACCCAAGCTCTTTTATAAAAACAGAACTGGGCAAATTACTCAATCAACTCAATCAACTTAATCATGAATCAAAGCGCAGTTGTGATTGGCGGACGCGCAAGAGATGCCACGTTATATATCTAATATCACTCAGAGTCAGATGAGCGAAGCGAAGAAAGAAATCGAAAATCGAAATTCAAAACCGATGCGACGCGACGCGACTCGTCGCGACGTCTCATGAAACGAAAACAAATCGTCAACGTCGAACGTGCGCGAATCTGGATGGTGTAATCATAAACAAATCGGCATCGTCAATCTGGCTTGCATATTTGCATGATGACTTGTAACATCTACATGGCCCACACGATTGATGACGGCCTAGTGGAGATCTTGAGATCGACAAGTCTAGTATAACATACGGAGAGAGTGTCGCCGCGTAAAGATCATGTGGAGATATGCTGCGCTGAAATGGTACCCTTGACACGGTCGCACGGGCATATGATATCTAGAGACTTGCAGCCTTACGATGAGCATCTGTCCCAATTGCACTCATGCAGAGATCACGTGGTATTACTACATGAGCACATCGGAGCCTTGCTAATATATGTGAAATGCAAACATTAAAGCCTTCCGCATCTCATACAGGTATATGCTTCCCTATTTAGAATGCTCCGTCCTTACACTCTGCAGTAAAACATTGTAACTAGTCAACGTTGTAAAGTGCTGATGCTGGATTCAGAGTTCTACACTCGAGGATTTGCACGTCACCTTCAATTAATTTCCTCAAATGCACCAAGTATGCCATGCACCTATGGCGACATGCAGAGGGACGGAGCTTGGGGAGTATTTCCACGACAGTGTGAGTGGGAGTGCCACGTACCGTCCCGTGATCTCTCCATAGAGGGCTGCAAAAACCCCCATGGTCACAATGGAGCTCAAGAAGAACGACGCCAAGTATACACTGGACTTGACCCAATCAGCCAAGACCACCGCTGAAGTCAACATTCACCCACACCCAGGCCGAATACTCATCGCACTACCTCCAAGCCCTCAAAGCAAGTCCTGGGGCAGGCTCGAGAGCACTGGAGTGGGATCACTTCCGAAATTATCTGCCTAGACAGTTTCTTTTGTGTGCATGCATGCATTCTTTTGACAGGGTCTCTGTGTTGTATATATACACTTTTCGAAGTCGAATTCTTATGATTAAGCATCAAGACTCGTGATAACGGATTGCTAACTTTATATGGGAAAAGCCAACACAAAATGTCACAAAGATAGTTATCAATTGTGGCTATCGACTGCAATACAGTATTGACCCCCACCCTCCAAACAACAAATCGTATGCTAGATACAGCTGAATGATGACTAATCAACTTGTCACACTACAGTATCCCCCCCAACATGACGACTCGCAACAACGGCAGCAACAATATTTTGAATCATGAACAATATGTGTGGCTAATGATCCCTGAGTATGGTCGAGTATCATATGCACTGCTCTGCGTGCGTGTTTACCGTAAATTTAGTCAAGATTGCGACACTTTTATAGTTGCTCCCATTGGACACAGCTGTGGCGACTTCATGCTGCTCCCACTTTTTCGCAATGCGGTTCTGATATCGCGAGTCAGGCATTCGGTGGGAATGTGGCACTTTCATGACGGAATTTCCGATACGATGTGCGAGAGAGGCACCTGGAAGCACGCCCAAGACACCTCCGGGGCCTGCAACACCGTGAACGATTCCCACAGCCAAGGCAGCAAAGCGCTGCAACACACCCACAGCTTCCCGCACAACCCTTTTTCAGCCACGATGATTCCCACATGTCACAGCCCCGGAAATCACAAGCGCCCAGCAGAGTTCACCAGGGCATCGCGGCTGTGCTGCACCCGGAGCGGGTTCCAATGGCAGTGAGTCGACCGTCGCCGATGCGCCAGTGCGAGACGGGTGTCCCTTGTAAAGTGGATCCGCTTAGAGCTCGGGAGATCGAGTTTTCTGGAGGTAACCTGGGTCGTTGGATTGGCAAAATCCAAGTATTTCTGCACTAGTGTGTCCCAATCATGATGGTGAGCGTGATGGTGATGGTGAGTGCCACTCTCTTCAAGCAAATGCTCATGCTGCTGCTCATGCTCTTCTCTCTGGCTGATTTTCTTGATCCCTGCAGCCCCGTGAGCGTGCCCGCACACGCAAGTCATGCTTTCGTCGCGTAACCCGCACTGCAGGCCCAGGAACTGCACATGTTCAGACTTTTCAGGGATTTCAGGGGGGCGAGTGAAAACCCTTTTTGAACCTTGCAAACTCTCCCATGTTCACCTAAAAACATGGCGGACGTTCATGTCTAATCTCCGAGTGCATGAAGAGATATCAACCTGTATCTAGCAAAAGGCAAACCATCCAAGCAATCGGCTCTTGCTCAACAAGTTTTGCCAAGGCACCTCCCTCGCAATGTTCAGTCCCATCTCTCATCAACACTTGCATGTAGATGTGCTGGGACCTGCCCATTCCATCGGTAAAAGGTGGGCACAGAAGGCGCACCTGGCGCGTCGTGGAGCAATACGGATTGGTCAGTAAAAGGCGCACTTCCCTCAGGCGACACAGTCGGGGAGCCGCGCCTCTTTGGGGAAATGGCACTGCTTGACGGTGAGAGCATGCTCGGCGTTTCTTTCCCCGGCGATAACAAGGTTCCGCCCTCCTCACTCCCCTCTTCACCTATCTGAATGGTTAGCTCCACCGCCGGCTGCCTGTGACACCTTCACCCCATAAACGTTACGTGGTGTCTTGCAGAACCTCAAAGCCAATTAAACAGGAGGTTTGCTGCAATTCGAGCCCGCACCCACTGAGCCACGGCAGCCGCTGAGCAGGTGCAAGGCAGAGAAAGACCACTGAGCACTCAGACAAAACAATGTCGTCTGCTTACATTGTGTCCTTACTTAAAATGCTATGTTGCAATGTGATAACTATTGGTACTTTGGCTTTGGGATAGAACTGAGGGATTCCATGCCTCAAGGTGGAGAGCATCCGCGCATGCATCCGAAGCAGGACAAGCAGTGTCCACGAAATCCGACGGTTGGTGGGAGCTACCACCAGCCAATCATTAACTACCACTAACCGTATACAATGTGCTCGAGCATACTTAAGGGATGGTAACATATGCTTCGCTACCAGCAGCCTTTCGATGCTAAATATTAACACTGCCAACGAGGCGAGTGGCGCACGCATCCCAAGCAGGACGAGGCGAGTGTGCACAATGGGAGGCCAGAGGTAAGGTGGAGCTATGTGCTCCTGTCGTTGGCTAAAGAGTACCGCTAAGGAGCATTCATCAAGGAGGCCCACAATATCCGATGATAATGCAAGGTGTACCCACATGGGGGTCTGCTAAAAATCAATGGTAACACCCCCCCAAAAGCGGTCCGCTGCGACAGGTCGATACTCAGAGTCCGGAATAAGACGAGGGATCGCCTGGCCTGCAAAAAGCGAGAGCGGCACCTCGAGGGCTTGGCTGAGCCTTTCAAGTACATGTGGTACGCCCTCCGGGCTCCGAAGAGACCCATCCCGGTCATCACCACGCCGACCAGGAGATCCGCTGCATCCCCGACCTCGCCGGGCCGCTCAGCTCACCAGACTTCCCGCTGTGATTGGGTCAACGTCCAGATGCAGCGAGCGAGCACACGGAACGTGATTTGCTGTTCGACCTGTCCGAGCTTCCCCAACGTCTCACAGATGCGGATGCAGACGAGCCTCGGAGCTCATCTCGAAATCCCACATTTAGGTGTCTTCGACAGTAAGAGGATCAGCAAAGACTGGATCAAATCGATGGCGGGCAATCCCCTGACAGTCCGAATTCAGTGGGCACTCCAGGGGGGCTTTGGAAAAGTGGTATGCGCTCCCAAAGAAGAATTGCATGAGCATCAAGGGAGGACCCCATGCCAGCCGACAGAGGTAAATCGAGCACCGGGCTCATACACTAAGCTTCACATGAAGATGATGAACCTGAACGAGTGAGCAAACACCATGCGTACTGGGGGCGGGGGGGGGGGGCCCACCATAATACGCGATCTTGTCAATGTCCAGCGTCATGGAGCTCGCAAAGAACACAATGGCCACCACGAGGAGACCCAAGCTGCGCCATGCCCCAGGCTCTCCCGTGGGTCAAAGAATGCACTGCCATTCCGCATGAACTCATGATGCCATCCACGGCAGAGCTGCAGGTATCTCGCCAGGCTTAGGGGGTATCTCTACGCAGGAACTCCAGAAGTGCCGCATAAGTGGGAAGCCACAGCAAATCCGTACCGAGGGAAACGGGCGGCAGAGCAGACCCCAGGGGACCCTGATGCGCCTCACTAAGCTCTTTAGGTGAAAGCATTAGGGCAATCCTGGAACAGGAGCTTCAATGCAATGGTGGGACCAGAGCTTGGCGCTTGCCATCGATACCGCCAGAGAAAACCCGAAACCGTTGTCGAAAGAAACGATAAAGAAAAAGAAAAAAAACCGGTGTCCAGGGGGCATAGCGCAAACTTGCCACCACCAGCCGCACATGCAATGTAACGCAGTCGATAGGAGGCTCAGGAGCTGCGAGCGGCTATTCGTGCCGAGTGCCCAACGAGCACCCCTCACCTTGAGAATCCATAGGTGGGTATTCGAGGTTCGGGGTTGCACAGCATACCTGTGGCCTAAGCCCCAGCGTGCACCGAGGCTAAACGAGCGCCAGCTGCTTCCGACCGACTGCGTGCCAACAGACAATACGCCTCAAGACTCACCGGTGCATTCGGGGAGACCCTCTAATTTCAGCCGACAGTGCACAACAGATATCAAGCTCGGCCTGGCGGGGGGCTGCAGCAAGCCCGGCTAGCAGGTATTGGAAGGGTGAAACAGCCCCGCTCGCTATGGGAGGTGACAGCGGGCAGACCAACATCGCCAAGGCTGAGAGATGATCTGGGCCTGTGAGGACGTGGGCGGCGCCAAGACCCGCGCCGACGCCGACGAGGGCGAAGACGCTGCTGCTGGCCAGGCTCTGGTCCACTTCATGTTTCTTCTGCGCGGGGCACGCAAAGGAACGATACGAATAATCTGAGGAGGTCGCAGGGCTCAAAGATAGGTTTCCCGCGAAACAGTCCCTCCGTCAAAAGCAGGTGTGAAGCCCTCCCTGTGCTGCCTTCCGTCCAGCTCGGGGAATTAAGAGCTTTCCACTGCAGGCATAAGTCGAGCCGAACTGTTTCTACTAGCGCCTCACAGCTAGTGCACCGACAGTGACGGTGCTGGCCCCTTTGAATAGATCATACACCACATGCGTCCAACAATATTTCGCTGAGGGGATGCTGGCAGGCGCGGGGAACGAAGAGCAGGCAGCAAGCGAGCGGCTCGAACACCTACCGAGGCGGTGCTGGCGGGTGCGTTGGGGACGAAAACTACATCGCTCGGAACTTCTTTTGTAGGCTCACTGCCCGGAAATCCACCGGTGGGGGCGCTGGGACTGTCTAGCCTCGCCTGCAAAGCGTCTGAAGTTTAGGTTTTTACACACAAGCCAGCATATCTGCAAAAGTGCAGAGGCCTTGCATCGCGACCCCAGCTATAGGCACCAAGTCCTCTCCGATACCCACAAGTTCGCGAACAAGGTTGTTCCAGTTTCGTTCCTCACTGATGCACTAAAGGGTTTGACGAGCGCGTTCTATGGAATCTGGAAAAACGACGCATCATAGACGTGCGGATAGCTTGAGTTAAGGTGTGCGGAATAATTTGCCGAACTCATAAATGAGCGGTTGAAAAATTAGATCAAGCTTAACATATTTCTTTCGGTTTTTTAAAGTCCATCTCTGTTTCGCGTCTGCCTACCGAAATCGTCACGTACATACGACATGCGACCTCGACAACGCAGTCCGGCTTGGATTTGAACGCTGGCAAGAACGTGTAGGCGTTCACCTGATGCAGACTTGAATACTGATCACGACTTGTTGTATTTATCGCACTGCGCGTTCCCGAAAATGTCTCGTGTTGCTGGCCCGCAATTCTGTGCAGAATAAATAACAGAACCGCCGCTTTCATACATAACGCGCACACGAATGTGGACATGGATGAACGCTTCCGTAAAGATGAATACCGCACTGCTTTCGAAATTAAGCCTCGCGTACGTCGATTTTGAACCAAAATCTTGAAGGAAGCTACGACATCACCTAGAGCATGTAGGATTCCCCAGATAAGAGACGTTCGTAGGTTTCGGGGTTTGTAAGGTTTGTGGTTTCGGGGTTTTTTTTGAAGAAACTGCCTCCAACCCTATAACTGGATGGAGAATTATGAAATTTAATTATTTCATAATTGTTTATTTCATAATTAATTATGAAATAAACAATTCATAATTGTTTATTATTCTCACGACAGTCTATGGCTCATATCACATATGCGTTCGATCATCGGGTGGACGTGGAGATCCGACTCGGGATCGGATGTGAGCATGTGACGCACATGCCATGCCAATTGGAATTGCCCAATCTCCCAAACCCTCCCAATAGAAATCCATCGCCATGTTAAAATATCAGCGGTCGGGGAAACCAATCAAAATTAGCCATCAGCACACGTGAAAATAAATTATTGGCTATCAATTTTAAGCATATAAATGTGTATCGAGAACTCAATATTGAATATAATTTAATAGGATATATCGCTCGTGGGGGAATGACGTGTGCGCCTCACGTGCGATCGATATAGATGCGATATACTTCTTTCACATCTTCGATCTCATGAGTCACAAGCAGACAAGAGACCAGACCAGACGAGAGAAGAGAGAGCGACCTCTCGCGTCGGTCTGGTGACACCTTGACGCGTGACACTTCAGGACCGAGGGTACTCGTGAAGGTCTCGACCAGTTCTCTCAACCGGTTCCTTAAACTCGTGACACGCCTCTGTCGAGCTCGTGTCGTCGACCAGTTCTCATGGATTCGCATACCGAATCATATTATGTTATATAATTTTATATAAATCTATAGAAATATTAAAATACTAATATAAATACGACATCATCGTGAGGCGCAGGCGCCTGAGAACCGCTTGTGTATATAAATTATATATATATATATGTGTGTGCCATTATTTACTTCTATTATTAATTATATATTATTAATGGTGTAATACAAGGGGGGTAGGGGGGCTGAACTTTTAGGCCCTGAACTTTTTCTTCAGGGCCTGAACTTTTTGTTTTTCTTCAGCCCCTGAACTTTTTTTTTCAGGGCCTGTACTTTTTCTTCAGGGCCTGTACTTTTTTTTCGGGCCCTGTACTTATGCACCTATGGTTATGGGCCCAGGCACACATTGTGAGCCCTGTGCGCGTGTGGTTGGCGGGCCTGAAGAAAAAGTATAGGGCCCGAAGAAACAGTTCAAGGCCTAAAGAAAAAGTTTAGGGCCTGAAGAAAAAGTACAGGGCCTGGAAAAAAGTACAGGCCCTGAAGAAAAAGTACAGGCCCTGAAAAAAAAGTTCAGGGGCTGAAGAAAAAGTTCAGGCCCTGAAGAAAAAGTTCAGGGCCTAAAAGTTCAGCCCCCCTACCCCCCTTGTATTACACCATTAATAATATATATAAATAATAATAGAAGTAAATAATCACACACACACACACATATATATAATTTATATACACAAGCGGTTCTCAGGCGCCTCACGATAATGTCGTATTTATATTAGTATTTTAATATTTCTATAACTTTATATTGGGGAAAAAATCGGAGATGAAATCGAAGATTCCCCCTCTTTTGAAAAATCGGGAAAAAATTCAGTGCTTTAACAGTGCGAATTAACACTGCGTTTTTGAGGCCCAAATCGTAGGCTGTACTGCGTATGCTGTATTGATATTCTATGAATTGAAGCCATTGTGTAAAAATGAAGCCAGACACTGTGACACTGTACGCTGTATACGATTTCTGTCTCAGTTTTTTTTACGTCTTCATTCTTCAAATCTGAGAAATGTGTGAACGGATTCCGAAAATTCAGTGGCTTAACAGTGCGAAAAAATGAAGCCAGAATCGTAGGCTGTACAATGTACGCTGTACACGACACAGAGTAGAGCTGTGACACACGACACAGTGAGCTGTGACACACGACTCAGTGTGTCACTGTACACACGACACGACACGACACGACACGACACGACACGACACGACACGACACGACACGACAGTATAAATAAAATTAAATATAAATATAAAGGTCATCCATGAATGACAAGGTATGACTTCACAGTGCGGTAATAATTAAATTTTAATTATATTTAACCCAGGTCATCAGTGAATAATGAAGGGGGTCTGGGGGCGGAGCCCCAGCGGTAGCCCCCACATTACATGCAGTTCATGCATAAATGACAACGTATGACTTCACACGGCGTTAATAATGTAATTCAGGTCATCAGAGAAAAATGAAGGGGGGTCTGGGGGCGGAGCCCCCCAGAGGTACCCAACCCCTCCTCCTCCCCCTTGGCCGCCTCTATTTGTCGCGGGTCTCTCACTCTTCACATGATGATGATGCGGATGATGGATACCAGGGGGTTTATTTTTTCCCCACCTGTACGTTCACGTACCCCTATAAAATTATATAGCATAATATGATTCGGTATGCGAATCCATGAGAACTGGTCGACGACACGAGCTCGACAGAGGCGTGTCACGAGTTTAAGGAACCGGTTGAGAGAACTGGTCGAGACCTTCACGAGTACGGTTCGAGGTTGGTGAACCATCGCATGGCATGAGGTGTTCAACACACAAATGGTAGTTCATGGTATGCGATTGCTTCATCACTCGAGTCTTCTACGGTTAAACGCATCCTGTCCTCGCGGTATGAGCACTTGTCACAAGGCAGGAGGACGGCTGATTGCTTGTGGATATAGCTGCGAATCATTTTCTGGTTGAGTGCAGGCGATCCCTCCTTCGCGAAGGCATAGCATATTAATTGAATCTCCACCATCGCATGAAAAGGTTTATCCCGACTTCATGGGAAGCGCTTCTTCTCTCCGTATTGACGAGTATTGTCAACAAAAAAACTTGCTCGGGAAAACCGTTGTCTTTGCAACTGTGAAGTGTCCCTTGAAGAGCACTTTCCCCCTGGAACACGGAACACACGTATTTTTCGACTCCGGTCCGTAAAACTAGTCATATTGGCCTCCACATTTCTGCTTTAGACGTGTGCGATAGCAGCATAAGCTCGCCTCGTCGCTTTCCTCCGCTACAGTGAGAGTCCAGCTGTTTGCAGCTCAGAAACTTAGAACTGATCTTGACCCGCGAAAGTCATGCAGCGCCATGTCCCAAGCATCACCCTGTCGCCAAGTCCGGTGGCTCAGGACGTGAGGATGTGTTTGCCGACTTCAAAACACCTCTGCCGTGCGTTGCACGTTGTGCACGCCTACACGCGCGATACACACTACACTTTCACTCGCTTTTGCGAAGCGTTTTTAAGACATTGTAGGGATATCTGGTGAGCAAGCTCCGGCACACGTGCGATGGGTGTTGTCGCACAGAATGCTGAATATAACGACACTTGATACCGCGGTGCACGAACTTATTCTGGGAAGTCTTTCCGGCAAGGACCTCGCTCGCGTGGCTTCCACTTGTACAACCTTCAACGAACTGGCTACCGGTTCTTCTTCAATCAGCCTTTGGAAGTCGCTTTGTGAAAACCTTTTGGGCGCTACCGTAGCCCAGCTTCACGCAAGTGCGGCGAGTCCCCAGGATGTGGCGAATGCCTCTTTTTGGAGACACTTGTTCAAAGAGGCTTCACTTCTCAACGTTGTCAGATGGTGTAACGAGACAACTCGAATACTGAGGAGGAATACGGTTTGTGAAGTATGTTCTATCCCCTTTATTTCTCCTTCTTGTCACGAAGCCCTTCAAGACGCAGGATATCCTTGAAGCTGAGACTCAAGACCTATGAACATTTGCGTTGCAGGGAAGCTTGAGTCGCGACTATGGTGTCGCAAGTATGGGCGCGTCGGCCCACGCGGCACTGGTCGCCAGACTTTCAAGCGCAGCTGACCTCATCGTTCAGTCCGAGATACGTGAGTCAGAGGAGGACGGTGCCGTCCAAAGCCACGTGGACGAGCACAGACGCGCCCTGCAGGTTTTTCAGAATCTGCTGGCGGAGCGCTTGTTAGCACGCACAGGACATACCGCCACTGTCTTGGACACCTCAAAGCACATTGTGCTGATCGGTGGCTTAGTTTCCCAGGATAACGCCCCCAAAAGCCTCGAAGTTCTTATCGTCGACGTCAAGAGCTTAAGCATATTCAGTCCAAAGGTGCCCTCCGGATGCTTCGCCGTGTCCGTACATTCGCGATACCTCGCTGGCATCCCCTCGTGTGCCGTCTCCGTACATTCGCGCTACTTCGCTGGCATCCCCTCGTGTGCCGTCTCCGTACATTCGCGCTACTTCGCTGGCATCCTCGTGTGCCGTCTCCGAACATGCGCGCTACCTCGCTGTCATCCCCTCGTGTGCCGTCTCCGTACATTCGCGCTACCTCGCTGGCATCCCCTCGTGTGCCGTTCCCATTACAGTTTGTGTCCCTGCTGTCCTCGGTTTGGACCTCGTTTGAGTGCTTGCGACAAAGGTTTCATCTAGGGTAGCCTGGCACTGTGTACGAATTGAGCGCCATGGCTTCGACTCCCATAAATTTATGATGTTCGCTTCGACTGCAGCCAGTGCATTTGCGGTAATCCAAGCCAATGTGAGCTTGCATGTCCCTCTGTGCCTGGAGGTCACCATTATCGAAGGATAGCCTTGCAGATTGTGACCGGACTTGCACGTGCGTATGATTTTTTGGAATGCTTGCTCTGCCTACAGGGGTGGGCATCCTCGACTTTCGGTTGAGTGGGATTACCACGCAGTGCATGGCAGCTTCGCTGCATTCACCTGCACACAAAGCCCTTACGCTTGGACTGATCAGTGTTTCAGCCAAGCTGTATCTCTTCAGTGCATTTGCACCTTTGCCGTTCATGCTTTTGATAACTCCTTCGTCTTTGCAACTACGTGCGACTATGTTAAGCACATAGTTGTCAACTTTTAGATGTCGGGGAGCTTGATAGCCAGTTATGGAGCAGCCGGCGCCCACGTCAGCAAGCAGCAGCCGGCGCCCACGTCAGCAAGCAGCAGCCGGCGCCCACGTCAGCAAGCAGCAGCCGGCGCCCACTTCAGCAAGCAGCAGCCGGCGCCCACTTCAGCAAGCAGCAGCCGGCGCCCACTTCAGCAAGCAGCAGCCGGCGCCCACTTCAGCAAGCAGCAGCCGCAGCTGCTGCACTTCTGCTTCCCTGTTCTTACTTGTCGACGGTGGTGCTTCCTTCAAACATCGCCGATGCCCAAAGTTACCGCCTTTCGTGATGGTCTTCTAATGCAAGCCCTCCGCTTACCCATATATGTTTAATCCTGGCGGCAGGTGGATGGTCACCCGCCGGAGACACGTTTTCGACATGCAGCGTCATACGTCAGCCCACCTCTAAGTTCAGCACTCACCGCCTGCAAAGAATCACGAGATGGGTATATCCCACCCGGTTATAGTTCTCGCCCAACAATTATCGGGCATAGGTCCTTGACAACCGCAGCTGCCACTGCCTGTTAACTGGACAGGCTCGGATCTATCGGACATCGTCCCCCCTTTAAAACAGGGATCAAATGTCACCGTGCTTACACGTTTGCACTCCAGAAGCCCGACCACCTGTTCCTCCGGCCTCGAGGCGGAGGGTTCCTCCGGCCAGCGTGTCCGCCATTCAACTAACACATTATTTGCACTCGTCCCCCTGCAGGTGGAGCCTGGTGGTGGCGTTTGGAGGATACAATCGGATTGGCCAGGAATTTGGTGAATCTGAGCTGGTACTGCTGTGGGTCTCGCCGAATGGCGAGAAAGTCAAGTGGGACGTCCGCCACCTCAGCGGCCTGGCGCCACCCTGCAGGTTCCACCACACCCTCCATGCTATCAACGACCATCGGGGACTGCTCCTGGTTGGTGGGGAAGGTGGCAACACTGCAGCTGACTACCCACAGGAAGAGGAACCCATGGCTGAGACTCAGGTGGGGATCCCTTCCCATTGCCACGTGGCGCTCGTCCAACTTCGTAGGCTCCGCATTGGCCTGTAAATTCATAATCGTTTAATTTCGCTAGCTGTTGAGTGCAGGGTGTCTCTGCCAAACTGTGGCTTTTGGATTTGGTCTCGCTGACGTGGTCCCAGGTCCAGACACGGTAGGTGTGCCACACTGCTTTTGCATGCCTCCTCTGCCCCACACACCATCCTACACTTCATGTGCAAGATCTGAATTATGTGCAAATGTTTGACTACTGCCATCCACCCTGCAGTTGCCGGCAGTGCTGTTGGAGCACTAGTATGAATATTTTGCAGACGGCATCCACCCTGCAGTTGCCGGCAGTGCTGTTGGAGCACTAGTATGAATATTTTGCAGACGGCATACACCCTGCAGTTGCCGGCAGTGCTGTTGGAGCACTAGTATGGATATTTTGCAGACGGCATTCACCCTGCAGTTGCCGGCAGTGCTGTTGGAGCACTAGAGGACGAAGGCTTGCAAGCCTCTCACACTTTAGGGAGTCTCCAATTCGGAGACTAAGAAGGCGTGCTGGGCATGTGTCCAAATTCTACGGCAGAGGGGCAGTAGGAAATGAGACGCGGACACTTCATGCCAGTTGTATTCATACACGGCCAGGTGACTCCAAATTCGAATTGCTTTCCCCTTGCTGCAACCGCAGAGCCATGCTTATGTCGACATGCCCGCACCTTCTTGTCAGCGATGCACACATGTCGACATGCCCGAACCTTCTTGTCAGCGGTGCACACATGTCGACATGCCCGAACCTTCTTGTCAGCGGTGCACACATGTCGACATGCCCGAACCTCCTTGTCAGCGGTGCACACATGTCGACATGCCCGAACCTTCTTGTCAGCGGTGCACACATGTCGACATGCCCGAACCTTCTTGTCAGCGGTGCACGCATGTCGACATGCCCGAACCTTCTTGTCAGCGGTGCACACATGTCGACATGTCCGAACCTTCTTGTCAGCAGTACACACATGTCGACATGCCCGAACCTTCTTGTCAGCGGTGCACACATGTTGGCTTGCCCGAACCTTCTTGTCAGCGGTGCACACATGTCGACATGCCCGAACCTTCTTGTCAGCGGTGCACACATGTCGACATGCCCGAACCTTCTTATCAGCGGTGCACACATGTCGACATGCCCGAACCTTCTTGTCAGCGGTGCGCACATGTTGACATGCCCGAACCTTCTTGTCAGCGGTGCACACATGTCGACATGCCCGAACCTTGTTGTCAGCGGTGCACACATGTCGACATGTCCGAACCTTCTTGTCAGCAGTACACACATGTCGACATGCCCGAACCTTCTTGTCAGCGGTGCACACATGTTGGCTTGCCCGAACCTTCTTGTCAGCGGTGCACACATGTCGACATGCCCGAACCTTCTTGTCAGCGGTGCACACATGTCGACATGCCCGAACCTTCTTGTCAGCGGTGCACACATGTCGACATGCCCGAACCTTCTTGTCAGCGGTGCACACATGTCGACATGCCCGAACCTTCTTGTCAGCGGTGCACACATGTCGACATGCCCGAACCTTCTTGTCAGCGGTGCACACATGTCGACATGCCCGAACCTTCT
>LGRX02016065.1:0-14203 GCA_001247695.2 Cymbomonas tetramitiformis | reverse complement strand
AGAGCCGGAGGTGGCACGCGGCTTGCGGCATCCCACGCATGGCTCACGACAGCGGGTATGGCTAGCGCGCGGTGCAGAGCTTGCGACGAGTGGGTCGCTAAGGCAAGCAGATAGCTCGCGACACCGACAACGAGAGCACTTATCGCATAACGCACAGTTAGCAGCACGCATCCCACGCGTGGCCATGCCCCTCACCCTCAGCACGCGGTGCCCAGCGCTCCGCGTGGATTTGCAAGCCTCGACGCTCTGCAAAGACGCGCCGGCACCCAAGGCCGACCACGACATAGCATGGACCTATCAGGACCTCCTGTATGCAGACGGTAGTTGGTGCCCCCCAGAGCCGCAGAAGCACAATGCCCAGCGACCGGCGCATGACGCACTGCTGCTTGCCCCATCAATGCATGGTGTGGAGCGGGCAGCGTGGGGCATGACTTGGACTTACGAGGACCTCCTCTATGCGGGCGGTAGTTGGTGCCCCCCGGAGCCACCAAAGCGCGATGGACAGCGCCTGGTGCGTAGCGCGTCGCTGCCAGTCCCACCAGCGCAGGGTTCGGAACAGGCGGCACTCGACGAGCCGCAACTGGCGTGTAGCGTAGAGCTTCCAGCGTCATCAGCATACAGTGCAGAGCGGAGCATGACTAAGACGCCGTCCAGAGAATGTGCGCGGCTGCCACCCACCAGAGAGCACGCGCGAATGCCACACACCGGCACAGCGAAGGCGCCGCCCACAGAGTGCGCGCGGCTGCCACACAGTGGTACCACCGACGTAAAGCTTGGGCAGCGCGTGCGACAGACACCCGAGACTCAGCCACTGGAGCGCATACGGCCACCTAGTGGCGTCGCTGGGGAGCGGGAAGCGCACCCTTCTCGGCGGCGCGCCAAGAAGCGGAGGCATATGCAGCGATCGCGGGAGAGCGAGTAGGAAGCGTGGTGCCTGGGGCATGCGAGGCTCAGCACCTACGAGGCGAGGTAATCGTGGGGGTTCACGTAGCATCCGAGGCGGGAGATCAGGAGGTCGCATCGTGGTGTTCAAGCCCTACGAGGGGGCATGCGAGGCATATCGAGTGGGCATCACGAGTGCCCACGCCCTTCCCTTGGATCCGAAAGAAAGCGTCCAGGCGTGGACCGCTTTTCTTTTGGGGGGGAAGAGAGCGCGCCGCGGGTGGCGCACGATGACCACCGCGAGCGCGCCGAGCGCACCGCCACGAGGCAGCCGGATAGATGGCCGCTGTCTCGGGCCGCGTGACGCGCAGCTGCCCCACCAGGCACGCCATACTCATGGTGCCTAGGGGTGGCGCGCGGCGTGTGCACGGCGACCGGGCGCCATCGAGGCTCTTCGGAGAGGAGATGAGCGGGCCTGGGAGCGTCACACCGCACACGCGTGCCCCGGCGACGAGCGCGGAGCGCAGCACCCACGTGAGGGTCGCTGCTGAGGCCTGTGTGGCCGACGCTCCGGGCGAGATGGCGCCCAGCGATGGACGCTTCGCCACACGCAGACAAGGGGCGCCGCCCTTGTGCTCGTGTCGCTACAGGGTGAGCACGAGAGGTGCTCGCCCGCGCCCTTCCCCACGGCGCCAAGAGAAAGCGTCCAGGCGTGGACCGCTTTTCTTTTGGGGGGGAAGAGAGCGCGCCGCGGGTGGCACACGATGACCACCACAAGCGCGCCGAGCTTACCGCCACGAGGCAGCCGGATAGATGGCCGCTGTCTCGGACCGCGTGACGCGCAGCTGCCCCACCAGGCACGCCATACTCATGGTGCCTAGGGGTGGCGCGCAGCGTGTGCACGGCGACCGGGCGCCATCGAGGCTCTTCGGAGAGGAGATGAGCGGGCCTGGGAACGTCACACCGCACACGCGTGCCCCGGCGACGAGAGCGGAGCGCAGCACCCACGTGAGGGTCGCTGCTGAGGCCTGTGTGGCCGACGCTCCGGGCGAGATGGCGCCCGGCGATGGGACGCCTCGCCACACGCAGACAAGGGGCGCCGCCCTTGTGCTCGTGTCGCTATAGGGTGAGCACGAGAGGTGCTCGCCCGCGCCCTTCCCCACGGCGCCATGAGAAAGCGTCCAGGCGTGGACCGCTTTTCTTTTGGGGGGGAAGAGAGCGCGCCGCGGGTGGCACACGATGACCACCGCGAGCGCGCCGAGCATACCGCCACGAGGCAGCCGGATAGATGGCCGCTGTCTCGGGCCGCGTGACGCGCAGCTGCCCCACCAGGCACGCCATACTCATGGTGCCTAGGGGTGGCGCGCAGCGTGTGCACGGCGACCGGGCGCCATCGAGGCTCTTCGGAGAGGAGATGAGCGGGCCTGGGAGCGTCACACCGCACGCGTGCCCCGGCGACGAGCGCGGAGCGCAGCACCCACGTGAGGGTCGCTGCTGAGGCCTGTGTGGCCGACGCTCCGGGCGAGATGGCGCCCAGCGATGGGACGCTTCGCCACACGCGGACAAGGGGCGCCGCCCTTGTGCTCGTGTCGCTACAGGGTGAGCACGAGAGGTGCTCGCCCGCGCCCTTCCCCACGGCGCCAAGAGAAAGCGTCCAGGCGTGGACCGCTTTTCTTTTGGGGGGGAAGAGAGCGCGCCGAGCGCACTGCCACGCTAGCCATTTCTTTGATGGTGAGGACGTGGCCCAGCCGCTGGCGAGGGGCGCTCTTGGACGCACGCGAATTGAGGACCTGGTGAACCTATGGCATACGGTTGAAGCGGACGACGCGTAGTAGACGGAGAACTGAGTTTGTGCGCCTGCACGACGAGCATATGTGACCTCTTGACCGAGGTCCCCTACTTGCAAAGATTTTTGTTCCGTATTATCGACAGCCTTGGTAGCCGATGCGAGTGTTATGACCATCATGATGGCGGGAAATTGAAGACCGAAAGCCGCCTTGATATGAGTAGTGTGCCGTTGTGAGGGGCGCCAGCGATGTGACCTTAGTAGAGCCCTCAAGCTAATCAGATGAGCAAACGCGATGAGCAAAGTAGTAACGTATATGTTCGCGAGGACGCTTCCCACGTGAAGGGGGGGGGAGTAGTTGTGCTAGGACAACATATTGTGTCATGTGCGGATGACTCAGCGGTGTCATACATGCTAGCAGTGCCATACGCGCCTTACGATATTAGCGCCCGAGACCCCTGTTGAGGAAGAGACCCCCTTAGTGGGAGTACACAGTACTAGTGTACGGTGTAATAAGGTGTCATAGTGAAGCACTGACACCTCATACTGCATGATACTGTAGTAGAAGCATCTGATAGGTTAATGAGACTTGGCCATGCTGACTAGGATTGACTCAGGGAGTTGAGTGAATAAGTAATGGCCAAGGCCAAAGAAACAGTTGAGATTTCAAGAGTAAAGACAAGCCACTATGGCAAAATATATAACCTAATTCTTATATGCAAGTATATGCATTGAGTCTGGACATAGATCCTAAGAACCAGCATAGTTTGGTTAGCATCAAATAAGATATAGAGCATAATATAGAACCTTGCACTATATCTTATCCACAAGTAGTTTCACAGTGACTGTTAAGTAGAGGGTTTAGTACTGCCTCCTACAAAATGGTATCAGTGTGCTACGCACCACCACCACCACCACCGCTTCCGCAAAAAAAGAGAAAAAAAAATTACTTTCAACTTATGAATTTTCCGACGACTTTATACCGTGACTTCAGCTTCAATGTTGTTTGAGATCTACCAAGTGTGTGTTACGCTTACCTGACGCGACTTCCGTTACGGCTTTTATCGGCTCGCTGACTGTGACACCCACGTAAATTATCTTTTGTTTGCTTACAAAAGCGAATTTCTTCTTCAACGCGTTGTGCAATTGTGGTTCATACTGGATTCTAGAAATCGGGTGCTTTTAGGGCCTAAAAGTGCCCACCTGCAGTGCTCTAGCGTCCTGCCAGGGTGCCGTGCTTTCGGGCTCGTGTGTCGCCATGGTGCTTGAGCCAGCGCGAGTTGCCTTAGAATTGTCAATTGATACGAGGTCTTCTTTGGCGCGTTGATCTGGGGTTTTGGAATTTTGAGCTACTGAGCGAGGCCTCCTACTGTGGCACAGTGTGCCACAACTACACTAATGGAACCTGGTAGTTCGTCGTGTATATCGCGAGGCAGAGGAAGCGACTTCCAACTCCCATGTTACTTTTACGAATGCGGACGAATTCCAGCTCGGCGTGCTGTTTGGCAATGATTAATTTTCGACTTAGCGAACGCCAGTGAGGCAAGGCCCTGCCTACTTTGAAACTTTGATGTCGTTGCGTTGGCAATTCTACGTGCGTTCTGCGCCTGCGACTCGTGAATTAGCCGTACAGATTGTGTCAAGAATTCTTATTTTTACTTGGATCATGGTTTGAGATTATTTGGGATTCTACCTCTTGGCGCTTGGCTTCATATTTGCGTCGGACGACTGGACGACTTCGAGTCTGTCTTACTGGCTAGCAGCTTTGCACCGCTGATTCTTTTTGGAATCTGTGCCGGGTTTTTGAAGGTTTCCGATGAAGTCTTCGTCTCTGTAAGCTTGGCGGTTGTATGAGTTCGCGACGTTCTTCTTTCGTGCTTCTAGTTGTCTTGCATAATGCAGCTTTGAGATGGCAGTTTCGTGGCTGCGAGCGTGTGCGACCTCCATTGTCCTTGCGACTATGCGGGATGAGGCAAGTTTATGGCGGGGAATCTGAAAATTTGCTCCGACTTTGCGAAGAATTCCTGATTTTGTTGCAATTCAGCACTCCAGCGTTCTTGACAGTGGCTAACCCTAGGTAGTATCGCGTTGTGGCGTTGCTTTGGCTTCTGTGAGCCGGCCGTTGACCAATTTTGCTCAATTTGTTTTCGTCTTGAGTCTTCAAGTTCGCTGGAAGGCTTTTGCTGGAATTTGGTGGCGGCAGTTGGTTATCTGCTGTTGGACCTGGCTTCTGCGTCTTCTCTCTCATACTTTTATCACTTGCGGCGGAAGCTAGCGAATCTTCCTCGGTTGATTTGTGTGTTTCTCCACCTACGTTTGGCGCTCCTGGGTTGGCGGGATTGCACTTGCGGCTTGAGCTTGAGGCTCTTCGCTTGTGCTCGCTTGGCAGCTCCGACGGCATGGCGCTTCCAGATCCTGGCATGACAGCGGGGGGGGAGGAGCTGCGAGATACAGTGCTGGATGCCAGGAATAGGTCTTTTGTGTTCGCGCGAGACGTCCACGAGGCGCAGCACAGTGCACCACAGGCGGCCGTGCAGCTCGGTGCGTCCGCGGCGGCGCTGCACTTGGCGCTTCCAGCGGCGGCGCGTCACAGTGCGCCACCAGCGGCGGCGCGGCACTACTATGGCCAAGGCCAAGCACTGGGAGTCAGTTCGCGATCTCCGACAACACAGTGGGAAGCAGAGCCGGAGGTGGCACGCGGCTTGCGGCATCCCACGCATGGCTCACGACAGCGGGTATGGCTAGCGCGCGGTGCAGAGCTTGCGACGAGTGGGTCGCTAAGGCAAGCAGATAGCTCGCGACACCGACAACGAGAGCACTTATCGCATAACGCACAGTTAGCAGCACGCATCCCACGCGTGGCCATGCCCCTCACCCTCAGCACGCGGTGCCCAGCGCTCCGCGTGGATTTGCAAGCCTCGACGCTCTGCAAAGACGCGCCGGCACCCAAGGCCGACCACGACATAGCATGGACCTATCAGGACCTCCTGTATGCAGACGGTAGTTGGTGCCCCCCAGAGCCGCAGAAGCACAATGCCCAGCGACCGGCGCATGACGCACTGCTGCTTGCCCCATCAATGCATGGTGTGGAGCGGGCAGCGTGGGGCATGACTTGGACTTACGAGGACCTCCTCTATGCGGGCGGTAGTTGGTGCCCCCCGGAGCCACCAAAGCGCGATGGACAGCGCCTGGTGCGTAGCGCGTCGCTGCCAGTCCCACCAGCGCAGGGTTCGGAACAGGCGGCACTCGACGAGCCGCAACTGGCGTGTAGCGTAGAGCTTCCAGCGTCATCAGCATACAGTGCAGAGCGGAGCATGACTAAGACGCCGTCCAGAGAATGTGCGCGGCTGCCACCCACCAGAGAGCACGCGCGAATGCCACACACCGGCACAACGAAGGCGCCGCCCACAGAGTGCGCGCGGCTGCCACACAGTGGTACCACCGACGTAAAGCGTGGGCAGCGCGCGCGACAGACACCCGAGACTCAGCCACTGGAGCGCATACGGCCACCTAGTGGCGTCGCTGGGGAGCGGGAAGCGCACCCTTCTCGGCGGCGCGCCAAGAAGCGGAGGCATATGCAGCGATCGCGGGAGAGCGAGTAGGAAGCGTGGTGCCTGGGGCATGCGAGGCTCAGCACCTACGAGGCGAGGTAATCGTGGGGGTTCACGTAGCATCCGAGGCGGGAGATCAGGAGGTCGCATCGTGGTGTTCAAGCCCTACGAGGGGGCATGCGAGGCATATCGAGTGGGCATCACGAGTGCCCACGCCCTTCCCTTGGATCCGAAAGAAAGCGTCCAGACGTGGACCGCTTTTCTTTTGGGGGGGAAGAGAGCGCGCCGCGGGTAGCACACGATGACCACCGCGAGCGCGCCGAGCGCACCGCCACGAGGCAGCCGGATAGATGGCCGCTGTCTCGGGCCGCGTGACGCGCAGTTGCCCCACCAGGCACGCCATACTCATGGTGCCTAGGGGTGGCGCGCAGCGTGTGCACAGCGACCGGGCGCCATCGAGGCTCTTCGGAGAGGAGATGAGCGGGCCTGGGAGCGTCACACCGCACACGCGTGCCCCGGCGACGAGCGCGGAGCGCAGCACCCACGTGAGGGTCGCTGCTGAGGCCTTTGTGGCCGACGCTCCGGGCGAGATGGCGCCCAGCGATGGGACGCTTCGCCACACGCAGACAAGGGGCGCCGCCCTTGTGCTCGTGTCGCTACAGGGTGAGCACGAGAGGTGCTCGCCCGCGTCCTTCCCTTGGATCCGAAAGAAAGCGTCCAGGCGTGGACCGCTTTTCTTTGGGGGGGGGAAGAGGGCGCGCCGCGGGTGGCACACGATGACCACCGCGAGCGCGCCGAGCGCACCGCCACGAGGCAGCCGGATAGATGGCCGCTGTCTCGGACCGCGTGACGCGCAGCTGCCCCACCAGGCACGCCATACTCATGGTGCCTAGGGGTGGCGCGCAGCGTGTGCACGGCGACCGGGCGCCATCGAGGCTCTTCGGAGAGGAGATGAGCGGGCCTGGGAGCGTCACACCGCACACGCGTGCCCCGGCGACGAGCGCGGAGCGCAGCACCCACGTGAGGGTCGCTGCTGAGGCCTGTGTGGCCGACGCTCCGGGCGAGATGGCGCCCAGCGATGGGACGCCTCGCCACACGCAGACAAGGGGCGCCGCCCTTGTGCTCGTGTCGCTACAGGGTGAGCACGAGAGGTGCTCGCCCGCGCCCTTCCCCACGGCGCCATGAGAAAGCGTCCAGGCGTGGACCGCTTTTCTTTTGGGGGGGAAGAGAGCGCGCCGCGGGTGGCACACGATGACCACCGCGAGCGCGCCGAGCGTACCGCCACGAGGCAGCCGGATAGATGGCCGCTGTCTCGGGCCGCGTGACGCGCAGCTGCCCCACCAGGCACGCCATACTCATGGTGCCTAGGGGTGGCGCGCAGCGTGTGCACGGCGACCGGGCGCCATCGAGGCTCTTCGGAGAGGAGATGAGCGCGCCTGGGAGCGTCACACCGCACACGCGTGCCCCGGCGACGAGCGCGGAGCGCAGCACCCACGTGAGGGTCGCTGCTGAGGCCTGTGTGGCCGACGCTCCGGGCGAGATGGCGCCCAGCGATGGGACGCCTCGCCACACGCAGACAAGGGGCGCCGCCCTTGTGCTCGTGTCGCTACAGGGTGAGCACGAGAGGTGCTCGCCCGCGCCCTTCCCCACGGCGCCAAGAGAAAGCGTCCAGGCGTGGACCGCTTTTCTTTTGGGGGGGAAGAGAGCGCGCCGCGGGTGGCACACGATGACCACCACAAGCGCGCCGAGCTTACCGCCACGAGGCAGCCGGATAGATGGCCGCTGTCTCGGACCGCGTGACGCGCAGCTGCCCCACCAGGCACGCCATACTCATGGTGCCTAGGGGTGGCGCGCAGCGTGTGCACGGCGACCGGGCGCCATCGAGGCTCTTCGGAGAGGAGATGAGCGGGCCTGGGAGCGTCACACCGCACACGCGTGCCCCGGCGACGAGCGCGGAGCGCAGCACCCACGCGAGGGTCGCTGCTGAGGCCTGTGTGGCCGACGCTCCGGGCGAGATGGCGCCCAGCGATGGGACGCCTCGCCACACGCAGACAAGGGGCGCCGCCCTTGTGCTCGTGTCGCTACAGGGTGAGCACGAGAGGTGCTCGCCCGCGCCCTTCCCCACGGCGCCATGAGAAAGCGTCCAGGCGTGGACCGCTTCTCTTTTGGGGGGGAAGAGAGCGCGCCGCGGGTGGCACACGATGACCACCGCGCGCGCGCCGAGCGTACCGCCACGAGGCAGCCGGATAGATGGCCGCTGTCTCGGGCCGCGTGACGCGCAGCTGCCCCACCAGGCACGCCATACTCATGGTGCCTAGGGGTGGCGCGCAGCGTGTGCACGGCGACCGGGCGCCATCGAGGCTCTTCGGAGAGGAGATGAGCGCGCCTGGAGCGTCACACCGCACACGCGTGCCCCGGCGACGAGCGCGGAGCGCAGCACCCACGTGAGGGTCGCTGCTGAGGCCTGTGTGGCCGACGCTCCGGGCGAGATGGCGCCCAGCGATGGGTCCAGCGCTCCCGATTCCTACGCCCGTGCAAAAACCGTCAGCACCACCGAAGACACCCTGTCCCGCGAGGGGTGTTGTGCCGGTCGATGCGACCTATATGTCTAAGAATTACAGGACTAAGGCGAACTGGGGGACACTTACTTTTCAGCTTGTCAAACACGGCGTGATTGAACCCGAGACAGCACACGAAATGACAAAAATGGAGGTGCTGGTTGCTGCGACTGATGCCCACAATGCTGGGCACTTCGATCTTCGAAAACTCTGACACGACAGTCACGACATCGAGGGGGTCGACGCGGCATGCGCGACAGAGCACGGGGCGCAGAGACAGCTGCGAAGCGGAGGGTGTATGGAAGCGCTGAGGTACAGGGCTATAACGGTGGCGCGCTGGACCTTGCACTTCGACGACTGACGAAAGGCGAGACAGTTTGTGAGGCTTCGTGGGACTTACAGTGGTCTGCAGGGTCGTGGAACTTTACTGACTGGACCTGCCTGAAGTTGAAGTATGGGCGGTCGCGCGTGGAGGTTGTGGGGGGCGAGTCAGACGGTTTGCGTAGTTCACTGCGCGAGCTTATCCCTCTGCTTAAGCGAGACAATGCCAGACTGAGATTTACGCGCATAGAGATCAGTGAGTCAGATTTATGGGCGCAGCGAGAGGTCAAACAGCTGGTGCGGAGACCTGCGAAGGCCTGGAAGCGAGTACCGAGGTACACTCTAGACAGAATTGTGCGCTTGTGGCAGGCAGCGGCGTCGGTAGTTGAGAAACAGCAGCTTTCTAAAATCAGAACGTCTCTGTCAGCAGTGGCAAATCGAGTACACGACTTTGTGATTAGAGCGACATATGTCTGTAAGGTCTCTTTTCCGTCCTGACAGTTTGGGCACAGCAGCGATGCGAGAGTTTCTCCTTCAGTGTGTGGACACGAAGTATCCAGAGGGCGCAACGAGATCTTTTGTACGACGACGCACCAGGGTGGTAAGAACTGCAAAGCAGAAGCTGCGTGACATATTTTGTAATCTTTCCTCTGTGTCTCTTTGCGTTGACAATGCTGAGTGCCGCTGTGACAGACTGGATCCTGACTTGCCTCGACGTAATGGGCACGTGTGCTTTCGAACCACTGAGCTCGATGGGAAGTTTGCAGCCCTCAACCGCAGTCTTAAGGACACTCCCCGGCACTCTGTGGGTACTTCTGATTTTTTACTGACTAGTACTTCCGATTATTTACGGCAGCTTCGCCACTTCGAGACGGTATCAATGGCTGCGCTGCGCAAACTGTTGCCGTGGCAATGCACTGGTGATGGAGCTCACTACGCTGTGGTTGAAAACGTGACTGAGGACACTTTTTTCGTTGCAATTTGTGGATCTACTGGCTTGGTTGCACTAATCTTACTGTCAGTAATATTAGTCCCAAGTTTCGTGCGCTCTGACGCACGAAAACCCCTCGGCTGCAAAGCGTTTTAGGCATTGGGTCCGACGTGGGTGGGTTTCATCCCACACTAGATTGGCACTTGCCAACTTAGCCCTCCACATCTCAGGGCGAGGTCTGATCTCTAAGCCTGCAGCACGAGCTCCACACAACCCACATCGTTAGTTCACACAAGAAACCAAGTAAACACAAAATACTCGCTCACGAAACGTACCACAGCAGTTAAGCAGTTCAGCAGTATTCGCCTTACGAGGCGAATGAATGTGCACGAATGAATTGCGGGCGCTGACCATGACCTTAAGTTTCAAGTGTTCGTTGAACGTTGTAGTCATCACGATCCACCGGAACCGGCCGCGGCCAGTGAGAACGATGATGGGCAGACTCGATCGGTCGAGGTGCCCAGATTTATATAATCGTGTATAAGTACTAGGCGGATCGATCTCAAAAAGAGATCTCCACTAGACCAGCTGACCGTAGGATCGTGTGCCAGCGCGACATTGCTTCGCTTTTTGCATCCCAACATGCCATGCCATAACGCGAGGGTGGCGTCGCGATAAATGTACGCGACTGCAGTGGCACTGTCATCGTTAGTGTCTGGCGATCGTGAGATCGGAAGTTCGTCTGTGTCGCCCGTTGGGATTCGCGCTTTGCTGCTGCTGCTGCTGCTGCTGCTGCTGATTAAGTAAGTACTAGGCGCTGTCGATCACAAATATGCGATCTCCACTAGGCGTCGATCTTTTTGGACAGCGCGATTAATTACCATGCGATGTTAACATGGATATCGCCATTACATCATATGACCGCAGGATCATGTGCGCGACAGTGCTTCGCTTTTTGCTTCCCATCATGCCATGCCATAACGCGTGGGTGGCGTCGCGATAAATGCACGCGACTGTTGTGGCACTGTCATCGTTAGCGCCTGGCGATCGTGAGATCGTTAATTCGACTGCGTCGCCCGTTGGGATTCGAGCTTTGCTGCTGCTGCTGCTGCTGCATGTAATACACTAGGCGCTGTCGATCACAAGTATGCGATCTCCACTAGGCGTCGATCTTTTTGGACAGCACGGTTAATTACCATGCGATGTTAACATGGATATCGCCATTACATCATCTGACCGCAGGATCATGTGCGCGACAGTGCTTCGCTTTTTGCTTCCCAGCATGCCATGCCATAACGCGTGGGTGGCGTCGCGGTACATACACGCGACTGTTGTGGCAGTGTCATCGTTAGCGTCTGGCGATCGTGAGATCGAAAATTCGACTGCGTCGTCCGTTGGGATTCGAGCTTTGCTGCTGCTGCTGCTGCTGATTAAGGTAAGGTAAGGTAAGGTAAGGTAAGGTAATTTGGTTTGGGTGAAGATTATAAAGGTCAAAGGTCTAGGCCCAGTCGATCTTAAATTAAGATCTCCACTAGGCGCATCTGACGGTCGATGGGATTATTTATCTTGCCGACGTGGCGCACTCGAGAGATCCGAACATGAACATCGAGTCTGCCATTCCATTAATGATTTGACATTTCTCGAACCTCGCGTCTGCTATGCAATGTAAAAGCGAATCTATCTGATTTCCGAACATCGCGTCGGCCATACGATGTTTAAATCATTTTCGCCATTACATTATCTGACCGTAGGATCATGTGCGCGACAGTGCTTTGCTTTTTGCTTCCCAGCATGCCATGCCATAACGCGTGGGTGGCGTGGCGATAAATGTACGCGACTGCAGTGGCACTGTCATCGCTAGCGTCTGTCGATCGTCAGATCGATAATTCGACTGCGTCGTTCGTTGGGATTCGAGCTTTGCTGCTGCTGCTGCTGATTAAAGTAAGTAAGGTAAGTAAGGTAATTTGGTTTGGGTGAAGATTATAAAGGTCTAAGGTCTAGGCCCGGTCGATCTTAAATTAAGATCTCCACTAGGCGCATCTGACGGTCGATGGGATTATTTATCTTGCCGACGTGGCACACTCGAGAGATCCGAACATGAACATCGAGTCTGCCATTCCATTAATGATTTGACATTTCTCGGACCTCGCGTCTGCTATGCGATGTAAAAGCGAATCTATCTGATTCCGGAACATCGCGTCGGCCATACGATGTTTAAATCATTTTCGCCATTACACTATCTGACCGTACGATCAGGTGCGCGACAGTGCTTTGCTTTTTGCTTCCCAGCATGCCATGCCATAACGCGTGGGTGGCGTCGCGGTACATACACGCGACTGCAGTGGCACTGTCATCGTTAGCGCCTGGCGATCGTGCGATCGAAAATTCGACTGTATCGCCCGTTGGGATTCGAGCTTTGCTGCTGCTGCTGCTGCTGCTGCTGCTGCTGCTGCTGCTGCTGATTGACTAAGTAAGTAAGTAAGGTAATTTACTTGGTGCCAAGACGATAAAGGTCAGAGGTAGTAAGTAAGTAAGGTAAGGTAAGGTAATTTGGTCCGGTTCCAAATCATAAGGAGCAGAGGTAAAAGACATGCGAAATTCCAGCGTCAGTAGCATTACCCGCTCTGAAATCAGCAAACGTTCAGGAAGAGCTTGTCTTTTATTCGTTCTCCTATTGGTTTAGGAAAGAGAAGCCATCGTATAATCAGTGACACTCACAATGTAGACTTCACCACACTGCACAGTGCACTGTCGAAAGCCCATCGTGCCATATATTATATATAGCCCATGGTGTCATCGGAGTATGATAGAGAAGTTCGTGGAATATAAATTTATTGAGGTCGCCCATGAATGACTGGGTGTTAATAATATGATTCAGGGGGTCTGGGGGTGGCCAAGCCCCCGTACCCTAAGATAGAGATGGATAGACCAATACCGAGACGAATAAACGGGGTCAGGTTGAGTATGTGTTTATGGAACACAGAAAGCCATGGGGACACTGACTTTCACCCCCCTGTAAGGTGGGGTTGAGCAGCCTCTCCTGTTTCACCCCTCGCCCCGAGGTGCCACGTAGGCAGTAAGCATTCCACAGTTGGCACCGATAATAAAACACTCACTGTATTTTATTATCTTATCTTAGCCTTCGTTTCTGCAGCGTCTGACTGTTTCCGCTGTTTGGCTTGACTAATATATGTAACTATATATATTACGTCTTCCATCAGGTTATGGACCCTCACTACGCTTCCCTGTTTAAAGATTCGTTAGCAAGATCACTTCGCGCCCCGCGATTTTATCCGCTTTAAGATTCCGGTTTACGACCGCTTTGCTATCCGCTTTAGTTCAACGATTTCTGGACGTCCGCTTTTAACACCGCTTTCGCCGCTTACGGCGCCGCTTTAACCTAACCGCTTTCTCCGCTTTCTTGACGCGATTTGCGTTCCATTTTTTCCGCTTTCCCCGCTTTCTTCGCCGGACTTTTGGCGGCCGCGTTGCTCTTTGGTACTCTCTGGCCAGCAGCACTCATTCTGCAGGAAAATTGGCTTATCGCACGATATATTTGACGCGACCGGCGTTTTCCTTGCGAAAATCTACCCTAATTTGGCTTTTTCATCACTGGAAATTGTCAATTTTACGAAAAGTTATTTTTTCGCTTGGGAACCCTATCGTTCACGGGGGACTAGATATCCTGTCAGCAGTGGAACAAAGTAAACTGTGAACACCGATAGTGGCGAGTGGTGGTCTGCGGTGAACTTATCTAAGCAGTGTACCAATGCCCGAAATAATCAGTCTGCATGGATAGTAGCGAGTGCGCTAGGGAAGGGCGTGGCGCAGCCCCCTAAATGTAAGCAACTTTTGAAATAAATATTAGAACGTCTTGTTGAATGAGCGTTTGTCATCTCTCATGTGGTGCTATGCGCGTATAGGGCACACCGACTATGTATGGTGCGGTGTGAGGACAGCTCCTCTGACACGCGACCATAATAAGGGGGTGTGGCCGGTAGGATGTATGTGTTTGTTTTGGGTCGGTGCGGCAGACCGTGGGCGCATGTGGGTTGGGCAAATCGAATATATATGGTGCGGTGTGAGGACAGCTCCTCTGACACGCGACCATAATAAGGGGGTGTGGCCGGTAGGATGTATGTGTTTGTTTTGGGTCGGTGCGGCAGACCGTGGG
>LGRX02016064.1:23836-70782 GCA_001247695.2 Cymbomonas tetramitiformis | reverse complement strand
GAAGGTGCATGACACTTTCACCGCAGATAGGCTCAGCCCAGTACAGTCAGGCGCAGATCACTTTGTTAGCAGACGGGAGGAGATGGCACCACCGCCAGTAATGGTAGAAGGGCAGAAGGAGCGCGAGGTGGAGCGCATCATTCGCACGCGCTTCAGAAAGCTAGGCGGGAAAACTGGCGGGTCAGTACAGGAGTGGTTGAATAAGTGGAAGGGATTACCACACAGTCACAGCCAGTGGCGGACTCGAGAAGACCTGGAGGGCAAGGGAGGCAGGCTGGAACCTCTGAGAGCCTTTGAGGCTGATGAGGAGAAGCAGAGGAGGGCTCCAGAAAAGAGGCGTAGGGAGACGCACGGCCAGCAGCAGGAGCAGAGGGCTCAGCTCATGGCAATGAGAGCCCCCACTCCGAAGATTTACAGTAAGGGTGCCAGTCAGGTGTACCAGCCACATCTCACAACAGTGCAACACCCTGTGAGAATCCTCGTCCTCTTCTGTGGGACTGGATCTGTGGAGCAACAGTTCCAACGGCAGTTCGACGGCTGCGAAGTGGTGACAGTGGATATTCTTCCCAAGTGGCAAGCAACATGCACTGAGGACATTCTCCACTGGAACTACAAGCTGTACCCCCGACACCACTTCGACGTGATCTGGGCGAGTCCACCATGTAAGGAGTACAGCAAGGCCAAGACTATAGGAGTACCAGATCTGGAACTGGCTGATCGACGAGTGAAACGTACCCGGCAGATCATCGAGTACTACGATCCAGCATACTACTTCATTGAGAACCCAGCTGGGGATGCACTGCGAGGGCTGCACACGCGACCTGTGATGAAGGGGTTACCCGATCCTCACCCCGTCTCCTACTGTAGGTATGGGACACCTTACATGAAACCTACACATATCTGGACGAACGCCGTGCTACCGGTACCCCTGCTGCAGTGTGCTCAAGCAACGCCATGTCCCGCGAGAGCTGTGTTGGGAAAGCACGAGAACACATCGCAAGAAGGAGTTTCAGCGTCCAGAACACGAGGCATGGGGTCAGCGCAAGCAGTATACGCGATTCCCCGCACCTTATTGCACCATATGTTCTGTGGACTGAAGTTGGGCAAGCGCATGAGCGAGGAAAGTGCAGCAGCTATCATGGACCTCATCGCCACCCTGACAGCGCAGACGGATGAGATCTCGATGCAGGAACAAGATACTAGGGTCTAAAACCCTCAGGGCGCAAAGCAGCGCAAGACCTGCAAAGCGAGAAAAGTACCAGGGCGACAGAACCGTTTAAGCGTTGGCAGCGTAATTCGGGGACGGAACCTAGGGAAACCTCCAGCGCGGAAGGGGACTCGGACCCAAGGACTGAGGGGCACGGGACCCAAGAACCCGAGGCTTAGAAGCCAGGGGGACTCAGACCCGAGGACTGAGGGGCACGGGACCCGAGAACCCGAGGCTTAGAAGCCAGCATCCCTGTGCATGTTTGTTGATCCCCAGACAATGTAAATACAGGCGAACTCTAACGCTAGCGAGGACGTAAGCGCGCGCCTAAAAGGGGGGAGAGTTGTGCTAGGGTAAGTCACGAGACAGTATGATGGCGCGTCAGAGCTACGAGTGACGGGTACGATGACAGTCATCAGTGACAGGCATTTATGTGACCAGATGACAAGGGGGTCTGACAGAAATGACTGACAGAAATACCTGACCCGAAAGTGAGTTTTGGTGGGAAAACCAGCAGTCAGAGAAATTGGAGGGAAAGCTGGTATGGCCTCCAATATTGCCAAGTCAGCACAGTTATAATTATTCAGAGTGATATGGAGTGGCTCGGAATACAGTGATGATATAACTGGGCTAGTCGGCAGATTCTATGATGTGACTGTTCGAGTTCTCATGAAGTATGATGGGACCTGACAGGAGTCGACATCGAGTGAAGTTCGAAATAAGTCGAGATCGGAAACCATGGCATAAAGCAGCCGAGCAGGCTGAATGAAACAGTTTTTGAATTTGTTACTGAACAGCCACACCTGGCTGTTGTAACTCCGACATTTAAGAAAGATCCGATTCACATATATGTATCTTGCTTACAGCCATACATATCTCTTGCAGGCTTGAACTAGGTTCCCTGTATTGTTAAGTAGACTTAGAAGCTCTTAGAGCACCCCGAACAGATGCACTCGCCTGGTGGGGGTGCGGTGGGGGTGGCAGGGGGTGCGGGTGTGGAGGGACGGGGGGCAGAGACATGGTTCACAGATGGAGGGGGGCCGGCCTTTACCCACATGTCGGCCTTCTCAGCCAGCGTGCAGGGACAGCCGAACCTGCCGAGGGAGTGGGTGACGGTCTTGCCGTACTTGTACTTGCAGGAGCGGCAGGGGTGGCCGATGGACTTGTCATTGGGGTCGGAAGGGGTGAACTTCAAGTTGTCCCAGGTGCCAGAGGGGGTGGAGTCCTTGTTGGTGGAGCCGGTGTGCTTGAGCTTGGAGGCTTTGTACAGGGCCCGCTCGTGCTCAATGAAGGCAGATCTGGTGCCGCCCCGTAGTGGTGAGCGGGGCCTGGATGGAGGTGGTGTGGTGGCCCGAGGGTGCGTACCCTTGCCACCCTTGCCCCCCTTGCCGCCCTTGCCGTTAGGGTGCTTCTCTCTCGGCCTGACTGTATCAGCCGAGCCCCGCCCTCCCTCACGGACTTCCCCCGTCATGGAGGCAGCTCGGGGGCGGGATGAAGAGCCAGGGAGCTGGGAATGGTGGGCGGAGCCCCGGGTGTACCACACATTACCGATGGCCTCAATGAACTTCTGAAGACCACCGGGGAAGCCAGAGGAGGTCATGCGGTTGTTCTCCTCGTAGGTGCGGATGACATCGAAGTACAGAGGGATGTCGAAGAGGTGCTCGGCCGTGTCCTGGGAGGCCCGTAAGATGTCAATGAGGACCTCCTGCTCCTGCTGTCCAGAGAAGGCGGGGTGAAGCTGCCTGTGGTTGCCGATGAGGGTGGCGAAGGTGTTCAGCTTCAAGCCGGGGTCCTCGGACTCAGAGATTCGGAGGGCCTTGGCCTTGGTGAGGTTGGAGTGGTCCGTGGAGGGGGGGTAGGTGATCAGGCGGCAGTGCACGTGCAGCAGAAGCAGCCTGCCGTCCACCTGAGCCTGGGGGGAGTCCTTCACAATTTGTGACAACACAATTTGTGTGTTGGCACAAGTGGCCGCAAGTAGAAGTTGAGCTAGAAGGCCATTGGAGATACCGTCGTAGGGCTCGTCCTTCAGTCGGCGTTGAAGATTGAGTAGTGCTGGGGCGTGGCCAGGTCGAGTGGCGGTGAGCACACGGGTCAGGGCATCACAGAACTTCTTGAACACAATGTCGCCGCCCGCGGTGAGGAAGTTCAATTGGAGTTCACGTTGTTGTTGGCGCTCGTGAATATCCGTGAGGGCATAGTAGGCGGTCTTCAACTGCTTCAGGAGCGGAGTGACGTCAGGGGTGGTGGAGCGGGTGTTGAAGGCGCTGGTGTTGTCGTCCATGATGTGCTTGATCTTGGTTGGAGGAAGTTCTTGCCCGTCTCGATGTTGCAATGGCGTCACCTCTGGAATAGTTTCCAATTCCTTGGTGGTGTCGAACATCTTGTCCGAAGTAATTACGACTGAAGATGGCGTCGAAGATGAAGTACGAATCACTCACCTTTAAGAAAACCGGAGATTTGGGGTCGCCAGCTAATTCCACCAACTTGCGTACCCCCCCGCCAGCTGCCCTATGGAATCGGTAAGAATTAGCAAGTATTTTCTTTCAATCACCAAAGAATTCTCTTAAAAGTCCAATGATAAACACTTAAAAAGGCGACATTTTCAAGTACTTTCTGCATGGCGCCAAAGCTCTATATTTCTTATTTTCGAGGATTCCATAGCTCAAAAAAACCAGCCACCTTTTCTCGACAACTTCGGTACCTCCCCCCCCCCAAAAAAGCTGGCTGGTTTCTTATCGCCGGGTTTTCTTAAAGGTGAGTGATTACTGTAGTTCTACTCGCAACAGTGCGAGCCAGTGAGGTGGCGTTGACGCATTCGTCGCGGACTTTGATTAAGTCGTTGAAGATGGTCTCGTTGAGTTGGTTGACGTCGTTGAGTTCTTCCTTCGTGACGTAATTCTCGTGGATCTCGTCGGATTGGGCAGATGAACGCTGAAATGCTACTACAAGCGAGGTGACGGTGGTGGAGAGCTCAGCCACGTTGGCGGTGACGGCATGGAGGTCTTGAAGAAGGGCGTTGATCGTGATGGAGATTTCTTCGTTTGTTGGAGATGGTGGAAGAGGTTGACGTGAAGTAAATAAACGTCGTTGAGCATGTTGTTGACGCTCTTGTGTTGGTGGTTGGGATCCCGGAGTTGTAGTTGGCGTGAACGAGGACATGGTAGACCTTCCGGACCGTTGGTGGCGGTGAAGGTGACGATGTTGCGCAAGTCGTTCTCGTAGGGGTTGAGATGTAGATTTTCTTTAAGATTTGTTAATTTTTAAAAAATTGGCCAGCGCTTCCGCCGTAAATGCTCGTAATGAAGCCGTAATCCAAGGCGTCCCCTAAATTCCGGCAGAGCGTGTGATAATTAACGGACGCAATTTAACATTGAAGTTGAAATAAGAGCCGAGAGGGCAATCGTAAGTTAATTCCCAATCATAAAAGGTTTTGGCTAGTTAAAATTCACGCCGGCCCGACCTGCGGAGGGTTAGTGCAAGCGGAAAAGGCAATTTTCAAGTAATTTTTGTTACTGCCAGTTCGATGCGCTTTTGACGGCTAATTTGAAATTCGTTGTGTCATCAGAGATTGCAGTGGTGCGTTGTGGTAAAACATAACCTAATAGATAGTTTGAAACACATATAGGGTAGAATATTCTATATATCCGTGTTTTAATACTATCGCTGTACGCAAAAATATGAGGCTCAAACGGTGATGATATGTCTGTAAAAGATATAACATATGAGAGTCTGAGAGTCTAAGTAGCTTATGCTACGTGCGCTGTGTAAGTCTGTACGAGTACGGCTACGGTGATGCTCGAGTACTCTTACACGTGGCTCGCAGTCTCTGTCGCTATGACTCGCGGTCTCGAGCCGAATAATAATGCAGTCATCTGTCACATGCATCGAGGAATGTCATACAGGGGGTAGTACGGTATATCTAGTCCCCCGTGATATATGCCGCGTGGCCGCAAATGGCACTCGATATCGGACCTGCAGTGCGCAGCAGCAGGAGAGATCAGGGTCATGCACTCCCCCTGCCCCTTGGACCTGCACGGTGCAGCAGCAGGAGCGAGAAGGGGCAAGCCCTCCTCTTGCCACGTGGACCTGCCGGGTGCAGTGGCAGGAGAGAGTAGGGGCAAGCCCTCCTCTTGCCACGTGGACCTGCCGGGTGTAGTGGCAGGAGAGAGCAGGGTCAAGCCCTCCTCTTGCCACGTGGATTTGCACGGTCTGCAGTAGGAGGGAGCAGAAGCAATCATCCCCATTGCCACGTGAACCTGTGGGGCACAGTTTCAGGGGAAAACAAGGTCTAGCACTCCCCTTGCCGTGTGGATCTGAAGGGCGCGGTAGCAAGAGGGAGTTGGGTCAAGCGCTCCGCTTGCCACGTGGCTCTACAGCGCGCAGCATCCTAAGTGAGCGGCGTCAATCCCTGCAGGGGCCGGTCACGCGCTTCGTATGCCACGAGGACCTATGGCACAACTGTGGGAGCAAGCGTGTCAAGTGTTCCTCTTGCCACGTAGATAGACCTGCACGGAACCGCAGAGCGGGTCACACGTTCCACTTTACACGTGAAAGGAGGCGCGGCTGCAAACTGGCTTTAACAGTGGCTATGGTGCGATAACGTGCAACGACGGAGATTGTTTGCTGCGGGTACTCGTTGGTCCGCCGAGGAGGAGCTTAGGTCGCGTGGGGGACGGGCGGCCTGCGGAGATGGATCGAGGGGGAAGAGGACACCACACCAGTGGACTTACATGGAAGTCCGCCTACCCGTATGCATACGTTGCCATACAACTTCACTGGGCGTGGTCCACGTGGGCATTTCGCCACAAGAGCGGTGGATTCCGCGGTACACCTGCGGGCATCGCGCCCCCCCACCACACACGGCACGCGAACGCCTGATCGACTGCTGTCCTGCGCGGCCACAGGGCCTCACCCGGTGACCACGATCCCTGGAAGGGCGCAACACGCGCACTTTTAGCCGCTTGCCGCACAAAGCTACGTGCGACGCGCTTGCTAGGCGTATGTTACGATGCCAGCAGTCAATGACGATTCCTGCTTTCGTCAGGTGCGACTCGGCGAAAGACCCGTGCCAACACAGCGCAGTTTGGCTCCCACAAGTCAGCAGACCTAGGCCCAAACCCTCAGGACTTCCATCGTAAAGAGGGACGAAATTCAGACACGTGGAAGGAAGGCGGCAGCGGAACCTTCCAACCTCAAAGTCGTCCACTCGGCTCGGCTCGACATGAGGTGAAGCAATCTCACCTGGTGTAAATGTGTCTCCACGGTTAGTTTTTAAAGTTGTGACACAATAGACCACAAACCTGCGCTGGTGCTGCCTATAAAGCTAAATGCTATACCATCGCGATGCCTTTCCTTCGAACCGTTCCGAAGGCATCCGATAGGCATAGGCACCCGAACTGCAGTGGTGCGCAACTAAACTTGAGCCGTCCAATGTTTTAAGATCGGGAACATCGGAAGGTCCGAAGAGATCCCTCACCTGGCGTGGGAAGCCTGGGGACAGCCCCGTAATGCCACCCCCCCTCCCCCCGGCGCCGGGTGTGTTGTAGATTTTGAAGCCCGCGACCATGTTTGGGGAGTGTTTGGGGTATATGTTATCTGCTTTGGTCACCACCTCTAGGGGGTCTGGGTCATATGTTAGCACAATCCCACCCCCCGCAAGGCCACCCGGGGTCATCATATGTTAACAGATTTACGGTTGGGCCTAAGCGGCGCCCCGCCCACGATCGTATGTCGTACGATGCCTATAGGGCGAGTGGTGCTGGCGGTGAAGTCGAGCTAGTGGGTCAGGGTTCGGTCGTGGCGGCCATACGAATCATTAACGCGGACTGGAGTAGGCGGAGATGTCGAAGTCGGCGTCACCTAGCAGTTCGGCCCAGCACGGCGCACAACGGAGTAGCCAAATTCCGGCGTGTCCCCCGCGAGGTGGCACCTCACCACAATCGAGAGCGCCGCTCCATAGTGCCTTCCCACAAGATCGCGGCTCGGCACGCACACCCGAGACTACCCCTAATTGACCTACGCACCACCTACCCAAGCGGCGCGTGCTTAGCCAATCATGGCCAAACAAGCGGTGATGTATGGAGGTTCCACGACCTAGCAGCTACCATTATAACACCTTAACGTCGAAGCCCCTTTGGCAGTATATAATATCAGCGTTTGTGCAGTATTTAGCATAATTTGGCGATACGCCATCAAATGATGGCGTATGCGGTATCTATGTTGAATAGACTCAAATGGTGACCCAATGGCATGCCGCACATTGTTGGAAATGTGATTATTATGACCATTAAAAGTGTGACCTCGCTACTACAACTATAACGCTCACAACGACAATGTTCTCAGACTCTTCTATAATTATGTCATATTCGTTAAAGTCTATAGCACAAACCACTCCCCCATCTCTGTTACTTGCTAGCCCCTTGTCCTACCACTGTAGTGCACGAATGGAAACCCGAGATGGTGTCATCACGTCTCCCAATCATTTGCGGGCATGCTGTCGATATCACACATCACCTCTCATACAATCACATCGTTGTATGTAGTGTTATGCCATCACGCCTCTCATCCCCGAAAAATGGCACCACGCATTTATCCCAAATACCTCGGACCATTTGAACTCCATTGCAAACGAAGCGAAATTCGTCACGCACACATCCCTATAAGAGCTGTTGCGAACAGATAGCTCAGTCGCCCAACAGGGCGCCTACAAGTTACATGCATGGGCTATGCACCGGCGGACAGGCGGGCGGACGAATTTGGACAGCGCTTGCAGGGACCGTGCCTCCTACACAGCATGGGTCGTGCCAATGTCTCGTCGTCTTCTTTGTTCAGAGGCACAGCCAGCTTCGAACGTTCTTCCCTGGGGCCGCGTGATCTTTCCCGCAGCTGCTCTAGGGGGCTTGAAATGCCCCCTTCCCCCCTCCCTCCTCCTTTGCGATGAGCTTCCCAGTCTTTTTACGGTACCTGTGAACCGAGTGGCGGTGATGCGACTTGCGCGCAGACTCGTGATTGAGGGCCCTAGCAGCTTTTACGCTACCTCGGATCGATTCGATTTTTCTCCATGTGTGTTGGCGAAACTTGCGCATACTCGTTGCGATATAAGGCGCAACCCATATGATGTGCGCCTCAGTTGTAGCCCGACTTTACCACGGAAACCCTGTTGCTTAGGTTTCAATACGATATATCAGCGTGCATACATCTCCAACTGCCGTTGGCGACGTCTTAGTTACCCATCACGCCCACACAGTATTTTTTGTATTGTCAGTGTATTTTTGGCATTTTGCGTTGTCACATTACAGCATTAGCAACGAGTGAAAAATATCCGAGTCACATATGTGTAGAGTTTCTATCCCGACTTCGAATGTCAACCGGTCCCAGAGTAAATCGGGTGAACCCCACCCCGCCACCCCGAAATCAGAGTGCGCGGTGCAAGTGGAAATGCCTCACACCCAATAAATCCAACCACTTTGCACTGGTGCCATGGTAGCAATCCATCAAGCACGGTACCGTTCTGATTACCGCTAAAATATGGGCTCCTCGATCCTTAGGGACCTTCCAGTAAATCGCGTGCATCATCTTCCTTTCGCTGCTCGATCCGCCTTTCCCATTGTACCTACTGCATATCCACTAGCCTTCCTGGAAAATTTCTGCTGGTATCGTGTTGATCTGGCAACCCTTCGAAGGTGACGCGGTGGGTGGAGAAAACTGGTGCATTTGTACCCGCACATATTTGACATATATCAAATGTATCATTCCTGGGAGGGCATTTAGTGTCCTGGCACTCAAGGGGAAGTCAATCAAAGTGCAAATTCGATTTACCGTACAGTAGAAATATTATGTTGCTTAAAGCATGTATCATTAAACTGTATCTAGCAGCAGTGCATATTGATGGGAACCTATTGTCGATATGGAGTAAGAAAAGTTGATATGTAAACCACGTTTACTGTATACGGCAGAAGAAGTCGAGGGTAAGAGAAGCTGGCATGCTGTAGAAGACGATTGCTTCGCACATTAGCTGATTGGGTTCCTCAACATATCGAGGCATGCATCATACATCTGCTTGCTTAGCCCGGCCTTTTTCAGTAGTTTCGTAATCATATGCTGGGACGTCTCGCTCTGTGCCACAAACACTCCCCCATCTCTCTCACTTGCTAGCCCCTTGTACGACTGTGGAAAATGGAAACCCAAGATGATGCCATCACGTCTCCCAATCACATGTTATGACATCACGCCTCTCAGTTCCCAAAAAATGGCACCACATCTCCCAAACACCTTACCATTTGCAAGACATTGTGAAATGTGACATCCGTCACTCGCACATCCCTCGGAGAGCATTTGAGAACACAGAGCTCAGTCACCACAGGGCGCCTACAAGTTACCTGCATAGGCTCTGCAGCGGCGGGCAGGCGGAACTCGGACAGCACTTGTAGGAACATCAATGAAAGCAGCTTCCACATGTCATTGCCCTGTTCGCCATCCACAGTTCTATCACCTCAAGCGCACAAGGCTGAGCAACTCTGATGACTACAATCCCCGCGCCGAGATATCCCCAGCATGGTGCGTTCAACGCCAGGAGTGCTACCTGCTGTTGCTTGTGGGAATGAACGGCCTACGGCTATCATACTGGAGGCATAATGTCGGCAAGCGGTATCCTCAAGCAACGCACGCAAGTCAGCTTGTTTGGCCGCGGTGCGCACTTTTGCTTGTTGGCAGGAGAGAGGTGTGCCACCTCCTTCTGCGCGGTAAGCACAACAGCGCACGGCAGCGCATGGCGGCGTGCGGAGCCTTCTTGAGGAGGAGCATGGGCTGCAGGACAGGAGGCGCGCAAGAGGCCGCACCAGGTAAGGAATGGCACTCCGGAAACGGAAAGTGCCCAGCAACCCCCTGAGCTGGGCCTCGATGGTCTGCACCGGCGTCTTCATCCCGAGCTTCCGCATGATGTCTGCAGGCAGGCGCGCGCCACAGCCCTCGTAAGCCCCGCCTGGCGCCTGGCACTCAGCTGGGCAGGGCCAAGGCGGGGGTGTGAGGGAGTCGAAGGGTGGAGGAGAACCTGGAAGAGCGTGGAACAGGCACGAAGCACACGCCTTCTTGATCTCCTCGCTGTTCGGTGCCACTCCCGGCATCTCCACCCCGTATGCAATCTCTGCACCGCACCCTCATTCCACATCGCCCTTCCTCGTCTGAATCCACTCAAGGACCTGCATCTATCTGTCAATCTGGGCCCGACATTCCAGGCTGGAATTGCGGCGCTGGTTCCGGGCCTCAGAAGGACGTGGACCGTCCACACCCGAGGGCCGCGTTTGCTCCCGCCAGGCCTGCGCTCCCGCCACACGCCCGCGCACCCGCCACGCCTGCGCTCCCGCCACACGCCCGCGCTCCCGCCACGCCTGCGCTCCCCGTGCACCATTTGGACCCCTCCAGCATTGGTGCTGCAGAGGCTACCGCAGGGAAGGGACCCCTCCAGCATTGGTGCTGCAGAGGCTACCGCGGGGAAGGGACCCCTCCAGCGTTGGTGCTGCAGAGGCTACCGCAGGAAGGGACCCCTCCAGCATTGGTGCTGCAGAGGCTACCGCAGAGGGACCCCTCAGCGTTGGTGCTGCAAGGCCACCGCAGAAAGGGACCCCTCCAGCATTGGTGCTGCAGAGGCTACCGCAGGGAAGGGACCCCTCCAGCGTTGGTGCTGCAGAGGCTACCGCAGGAAGGGACCCCTCCAGCATTGGTGCTGCAGAGGCTACCGCAGAAGGGACCCCTCCAGCATTGGTGCTGCAGAGGCCACCGCAGGAAGGGACCCTCCAGCATTGGTGCTGCAGAGGCTCCCGCAGGGGGACCCCTCCAGCGTTGGTGCCGCAGAGGCTACCGCAGGGAAGGGACCCCTCCAGCATTGGCGCTGCAGAGGCTACCGCAGGGAAGGGACCCCTCCAGCATTGGTGCTGCAGCGGCTCCGGGGGGCGGGAGGGGGGCTCACCTTCCGGGTTGACGTTGTCCATTCTGAGAAAGGCTGCAGTGAGGGGGGTCGACCAGGCATTGAGCACCATGAGCAGGGACCCCGCGCTCGACATCTTCGGCGCATCTTTCTTGCTGGGGCGCTTGTAGAAGCCGTCTCCCTGCGCGTGGTGTCTGCACCGCCGCCGCACTCCCTTTCCTTGCCGCTAGTAAGCGCCACCTGTCAGCATGGTTTCCACAAGGCATGATGTGCGATGATGACAGTGGCTCCCGTACGCTATGTGCGGCAGTGCCAGGGTGCGCGCTCAGATGCCATAGGCATTGCTCAGCTGGTTGTCAGCAAGACATCAGGCTCCGGCGCAGGCTGCGCCGATCTCCACGTGGCACAGGAGGCAGACCATGCAGCAGCCACTCACCGGCTCTTCGATTCCAGTCGATCTTCATCGCCGCCATACCCGTCACCGTCCGCAGAGCCGGCATCACTCGGGTTATCGTCCGAGAGGCCATCGTCACTTCCCATCGAGTCAGCATCCTCCTTGTCATCTCTCTCTTCCTCCTCCTCCTCCTCCTCCTCCCTCCGTTGCGCTCGCTCTTCCTCTTCCGCCTCATCCTCTCTTAACAGCCTCTCCTCCTCCCTCAGCAGCGCGTCCATCTCGCCGTCCTCCTCCTGGCAGGGCCCTCCGCCCACGTGCTCAGCCTCAGTGAACTGAATTCAGCTTGCACACCGCCACGTGTCTAGGTAGGGCGCGACTGGCCTTGCGGGCTTGGAGGGGCCACCGTCCAGCTCCCGGAGACGGCTTCCCCGCAGTCCCCGTAAATCCCGGAGAGCTCGCCCCCACAGATCACAAGTCCCCCCGGTCTTCAGCTGAGACAGCCGCGTCTGTGTGAAGCGAACCTATGCTATTGGCCGCTAGCATCGCCGGCACACGCCCTGGGGGCTTCACTTCCCCACCCTCACCCGCTCGAAGCTTCCCAACAGCTGCTCCTGCTTGCATGAAGAGCCTTGCTGGGAGCCATACCAGCACCGCGCTCGCGTGCCAGCAGAATGACAGGTTCCAATGTTGGTTGATGTTAAGTGTTCTGGTGGAGGAAAAGTTGAGACTCGATGCAGCAGTATTGATGGCATCACTGCATGTGACGGCATTATTGGCTATTATCACCAGGCGAAATGATAGCGGCGCAAAGTTAGATTGGACGCAGAATTTGCGAAGGCAAACAAACGGGCGAGTGGACGGTTTTATCCAATTTGCACGAAGCGAAATTGCACACGAAATATCCGGGGAAGTGTGAGCCCTTGCAGTGAAAAGGCAATTCACAATTTTGACTGGGATTCGTATGGGTGGGCAGCAGGTCCCTCCGAGCATTTCAACGCGGGCCGCTTCGTCCCCATGGCTATAAGCGGGTGAGGGCACAGGAGTGGTGCACCAAATGGAACACCCGTCATATTCTCCGACCAAAGCCCGGGCACAGGAGTGGTGCACCAAATGGAACACCCGTCCTATTCTCGGCCAAAGCCCGGGCACAGGAGGTAATTGCACCAAATGGAACACCCGTCATATTCTACGGCCAAAGCCCGGGCACAGGTGGTGCACCAAATGGAACACCCGTCATATTCTCCGGCCAAAGCCCGGGCACAGGAGTGGTGCACCAAATGGAACATCCGTCATATTCTCCGGCCAAAGCCCGGGCACAGGAGTGGTGCACCAAATGGGACACCCGGCATATTCTCCGGCCAAAGCCCGGGCACAGGAGTGGTGCACCAAATGGAAGACCCGTCCTATTCTCCAGGCAAAGCCCGGGCACAGGAGTGGTGCACCAAATGGAACACCCGTCATATTCTCCGGCCAAAGCCGGGTGCAGGAGTGGTGCAGCAAATGGAACACCCGTCATATTCTCGGCCAAAGCCCGGGCACAGGAGTGGTGCAACAAATGGAACACCCGGCATATTCTCCGGCCAAAGCCCGGGCACAGGAGTGGTGCACCAAATGGAACATCCGTCATATTCTCGGGCCAAAGCCCGGGCACAGGAGCGGTGCACCGAATGGAACACCCGTCATATTCTCCGGCCAAAGCCCGGGCACAGAGCGACCGGAGGCAATGGGCAGGGGGGTATGATTGACAGTGCGGGGAGGGAGCTGCTGGGAGCATGCTCACCACGGCGTCCACCAGAGACAAACGGCCGATCATTCTTGCCGAGGCATCATCGCCGCCATCAGCCTCCACGTCATCATCGTCCACAACCACCTCGAAGTCGAAGCTTGCAACCGGGCTCGCCGGCACCGCAGGGCTGCTCGGGGACACCGGCACTCGTGGCGCCGGCACCGGTGACGCCGGTTCCTTCACATCACTCGTGAATTTGACATGGCGCCCGGAGTCGCTGTGCTTGGCAGAGTGCCGTCCTTCGTCTGCGGGCAGCTCTGCATCGGCCCAGGCTGTCTTCACCTCGGGCTTCTTGCGCTCCTGCACGCTCCAGGCCCTCCTCGCCCCCCGTGCCTCAGCCCACACCCTCCTAGCAGCTCCATGCCTCCACTCATATCCTCCTAGCCCCCCATGCCGCAGACCACACCCTCCTAGCCCCCAGTACCTTAACGCATACCCTCCTAGTCCCCGTATCTCAACGCATACCCTCCTAGCCCCCGTATCTCCAACTCGTACCCTCCTAGCCCCCAGTGCCACAACTCATATCCTCCTAGCCCCCCCGTACCTCAACTCTCCCCATCCAAGACCATGATGCAGCTCTAAGCTTTACCGGCAGTTAAGTCATCATTCCCACATTCAAAAGGTCCTAGGCTACGGTTGCCAACTTCGCTCCGCGTAGTGCCTCTTCGGAATCGCACCTTTGGCAGGTACCCATCCAGGACCTTTGCGGCGTCCTCGGCGCGGTCAGAAGCCGGGGGAGCAACAGCCGGCACCGCCGGGCGTTCCTTCACGAGGCCCTGCATCACTTGCACACCATCGCCAAGCGCCGCCGCCGTGCTGCCCCAGGGGCACACCTCCGCACCAGCAACACCTCCTGTGGAGGGCGGAGCAGCTGCAGAAGTCTCTGCGGGTCCAGGGAGGTCGCCGCTGAGCCAGAGCCGCAGGGACATGGCGCGCTCAACACACGCAGCGGAGCAGAAGAGCGGGGGCCCCGTCTTCTCGTACACGCGATGCTCCGACAGCGCGATGCGGTACTTGCCTTTACGCTGCGGGGAGGTGTCCCTGCGCGCAACAAGATGCACATCAGATGCCATCAAGGGGAGCGGGGGGAGAGGACATCAGGAGAGCTCTTCGTGCTTGCATCTAGGGTGCAGGCAAAGTCAAGGGGGCGGGGAAGGGGACTTATCAGGGGCGCTCTTGGCTTGCACATCTGAGGGTGCAGGCAAAGTCAAGGGGCGGGGGGAAGGGGGGGACATCAGGAGCGCTCTTCGCGCTTGCATCTAGAGTGCAGGCAAGGCAGCGGATTCGGGCGGTGTCAAGAGGGGCAGCGGAGGCAGCGGCGGTGTCAGTGGTGGAGGCAGCTGGGCAACGTCAACGGGGGAGCGAGGGGCGGTGTCAAGACTCGAGGCGTTGGGTCGTGGTGATTCGGGTGGTTTCAAGGAAGGGACTTGTGGAGCTCTGCAAGCCACCCGTGGCAGGAAGGCGTTCGCAAAACCACGTGCTGTGCGCCCAGGTAACTTACTTTTGCATAAGTTTGCTGCAGGTTGCAAGCCCGCACTTCCCGGCAAGGAAGCGCTCTTCCGCTATCTGGCACGCGGGAAGGCAACAGGAGATTTTCAGTAGGAGACGCTTTGACACGTAACACATGTTCAAGTCGAGCAGTGGAAAGCGAAGCACAAAAGCCTGTGAGAGGCAGATCAACCTGATCGACGTCGGAGGCGTTGAAGCTCCCGCAGACTAGTTGGTACAGCTCCGCATCGGACGCCAGATCCGTCTCAAGGAGCCTGCCCCTCAGCCGAAGATTGTCTTAGGATTCAGAGCGAATGAGGGTCTTCGGTATATGTGCTGAGAGGCGGAGACAGTCCGTACACCTTCCTTCGTGGACAGCGCGAACACAATCGCATTTGATGGTTGACGACGCGGCGTGCGAGAGTTAGGCATCCGGATGTCAGCACACCGACGATATGCAATAAGAGATGGAAATAAGGCTAGTGACCAAAAAGAAATTGCATGTGCAAGAGGGAGGCGTTGCCGACGTGCTTAAATTCCAGCCTACAGTCCGTGTCAAACGACTTGCAGGCGGTATTTGTTGCGAATAAATAAATCCACAACATACATGCAGGTTTCGACAAAGTGCGGTGTGAGACCAAGGATACGCAGCAGAATACAAACACCACGAAGCCACAGCTACCGACTCCAAGTCAGGCTACGCCGGAGGTCGAAGAGGTGGGCCCGTTCTGTCACACACGCGCGGGAGCGGCAGCTGCGCGGAAGAAGCGGACGACTCAGATCCGGAGGGATAAAAGCGCAGTTGGAACTCGGAGCATTTTCTTATGAGGAGTCATCCCCGGCGATCAAGACCTCGTCGGGACAACCGAACGAAACACGAGCGCACGGGTCCGCTCAGAACGTATTTTGTGCACAGCTATGTGAACGCGGTGAAAAAACATAGCTGCCCCGAAGACAAAGTGGAGCGGCCTCAACAAACCGACGCAGCCCCAACCCCGACGGGAACGGCTAGTTTTTCTTTGCCGTGAGCGCCGTCCCAATACAATTGAGGCAAAGGAAGTTTTGTGAGATAAGTCGTCCACCTCTCAACGATCTTGTATTGGGCCTGTTGTCTTTTGACCACGTCTTCCGCTGCCTCCATCCTGAAATTCGCAGCACTGTCGGGGGCAACAGACTGCTTAATCTCATTCGGAAGGGAGTTTCGCTCTGAAGGTTCCGCTTCAGCCTGCACTGAGGGCGCCGAAGCCTGAACGGTAGTTTCATTGGCAACCTTGGGGTCGCGGTCTGGCTTGTGCGAGTGGGTGAGGGAAGGTCGACCCAGAATGCTGGAAACGACGTCACTGGTATCTCCAGTAGCTGATGTAGAGAGCTTATTTTCCGCGTCAGTTGCGGCCACGCCTCCGTTTACTGGCACATTTTCTTGAGCATCCCCATAATCGAGGATGGGCAGACACTCTGACATTATGTCGAGATTGCAACGAGTTGTAGTCGTATAAAATGATATCGCAGGCACTAAGGGGGTTTGTTGACACTGCAAAAACAATGCAAACGCGTTTCAAGCACTCTTTCACGTGTTATATTTATGGTCAACAGTATGGGGGCACGCTCTACATGATCTGCATGTTGAACGCGAACGGTCTGGTCGCGTCTTTACTGGCGTGTGCTTCAAATGTTTTCTCTCGTCTGATTCTGATTTTCCCTCGCGTCGGTCGACGAGCATCAGGATCAGCATGATTCCATGTAAGATCGAAGATGAAACATGAAAGATCTAATAATATCAAAGATGGAAATGCATGAAAATAGCAATAGCGAATAGGGCTCTGAGACAGGTTTTTCTTTATCGTTTACAGTCTCAGAGTATCATGGTTTTTAGAGGTAAAAATAAAGGGGGTCACGCTCACGTCAGACTCGAAACTGGAGACCCTACTGTATAGGTCTACAGTAGGACTGTCGCGTGTCACGACTACGACTGCACTCGACTGACTGTAGATCAGTCTGAGTCTCACGTCAGGCGAGGCGCGAGAAATATCGGACCATAAGAATAAGGTTTCAACAAACGCCTGACATTCATTTACTACTGTAATCCTGTTAACACCTCCACTCGACTGATAACATAAACGAGTAGCAAAATCAATTGTACCGTAAGTCGTCTGAGCGAGCTCCAGGTGCGTGGTAAACAAAAGGCAGTAGCCCATAACACTTCAGAAAGTAAGCTATGGACGAAGCATCACAATCAAGTTTCTGTGTTTTGCGGTTGGTTATTCCTACCCAAAAGGCTGGCATCGTAATTGGCAAAGGCGGCTCAAATATAAAGCATATTTCTGAGAAAACGGGCGCCAAGATAAAGGTTCACGACGTTCCTCCGGGGTCCTCTGACCGCGTGGTACGTGCACGCCACTTTTAACACGCCAGCTCCTCCGAGCTGGTCGCTTGAAAAGGAATAAGCCTGAGCTCTGCATGCACCAGCCGTGAGCTCCGATGCAGCTCCAATGCTTATCACAAGCGGCCTTGCACAGCTTGTTTTGAGATCTCGTGCACGCTTCTTGCGCAGTTGATGATCAGCGCGAAGGAAGTCGAGGCCGCAGAATCCTCCTCTGCTAAGTCGGCACTAATGCTTATCCTCAACCAGGTTGCGCTTCTTTTCTTCCCGCTCCGGATTCGATTTCATATCCCCTTTTTTTAGACCTCGGTAGAGAACCTGCGCAGGATTTCTGCACCCGCGCGCGAAGGTGAAATGGGGTTTACGATGCATACCAGAAAGCTCAGCTTTCTATGCGGTGCTGGGCTCCTTATGTGGACGATCCTTTCGTTCGCGACGCATGTGACCACGCTTTCGTATCTTATTTTGCCTGGATTTCCTCCCCGGCCCTAATAGTTTTCCTCGCCTTCCTTCGATAGCTTCTGGAGGGTGAAGATCCCACTGGTGAAGGTTATCTCAACGTCACCCTGCTCATGCCGTATGGACAAACGGGAACTCTTATCGGCAAGGTAAACTACGCTTCCTCCATGCGTCTTTGTTCGCCCGGTCCCAGACTTGCATCCGGTTTGCGAGCTCGTGAATTTCCTCTTCTTGCTATCTCCTGTCCGCAGCCAATCCGCCTAGCCTCTTTACTTAATCAAGTTTGCTCTGCAAACCCTTGGAATCTCCTATGATGCGGTATCCTGCGCCACACAACAGTCCCGTCTTGTTTGTAGTAAACGACCAGTTCACCAGTCGTGTGGCATATCGAGCGCTGCGCCCGCGGCGGTCTGGGCACCGCACAAGAGTTTCCATCAAACTGATCTAGGCACGCCACTATTTAAATGCACGCGGGATGGATCTGGCCAGGGAGGTGAAATGATCAAAAGTATTCAGGATGGCTCCGGTGCTCAAATCCGTATCTCCGAGGTCCACGAGTCCCCGGCTTGCTCCCTGCCAGAAGATCGGGTCAGTCCCTGCCTCACTTGCCGCCTTTCGATCCGCCGAGTCCCCAGTGTACTCCGTGCAACACGGTCCGCTGAGTCCCAGAAGTGCTGACTGCCGTCCGTTCCGTTGAGTGCCAAGTGTGCTCTGCCGGACACTCTGGTACACTCTGGTACCGTGCTCCCTGCCAGACGTTCGGTTCCTCGGCGTGCTCTTTGCCGGACGGTTCTGGTAAGGCCCGCGACGTGATCGCTGCTGGATCTTCCAGTGAGTCGTCGGCGTGCAGTTTGTCGGACGTGCTGGTAAGTCCCCACTGTGATCCCGGTCGCAAGTTCAGGTGAGAGCTCGCGGAGGTTCCTCAACCCGTGCACGCCTTGAGGGCGCACTGCCAGCTGGGCCAAGAGGGCCTGCGATAGCGATGCGCTGGCGGTGCGGGGACGTCACCGGCGATAGAGGCAAGATGGGAGCCATTTAGTAAGACGGCACACCTGGACTACACGAGCGCAGAGATGGGTGTTCCGCATTGTGATTCATACACTGCACACCTTGCGCGCCTTCTCAACTACAGGGAAGACTGTAGGGAGCCCCGACTACAGGGGGGACTATTCGGAGCTTCGGCTAAAGGGGAGGGTTTTGGGAGGGTTAATGCGCAGACTATCGATATCAGCGGCGTGGTAAATAACGTCAGGAAGGCCGTGGAACTGGTAGCGGACCGTCTGCGCAAGTTTGCCGTCGACCGCACTGTGCTCCCCCACTTCGAGAACATGGTGCGCGCCCCCGCTCACCCTTTCCCTCCCCTTCTGCTCGACAGGAGGGCACAGCGGCAGACCTTCGCCTGGAGCCCTTTCCTGCGGTTCAGAGTGCATCTCCTCGTCCAAAAGCAACGCAGGCTGCACCCTGCGGCATCGCTGCGGAGTGCGCGTCGTGGTCAGACGGCAGTGCAGGCGTCCCAACTCGTACTTCGGCGGCCTCAGCTTGCTGCACCCTTGCGGTTCCCGTGCCCTGTCCCCGGGTGGTTTCACGGGAACCCCCTCCTCTGCGCACACATAACTTTTCTTCCTCCATGTGTAAGGAGTCATTCCCGTACAGGTCGCGTGGCCTGGTCCCCCCTTGGCGGCTGCAGCTGGCACGCCTAGTGTTCCGCCTAGCATCTGCGTGCGCGTCAACGCGAGTGCTTCCGCTGGGTCGCAGCTATGTGCATGCTTCGAGTTCGGGGTTGTATCACTGCTTGGCAGCCGGGAGCGGCATTCTGCCGGCTTCCTCTTTCCGGCAGCTCTGACCTGTCGCACGCGGGGGGATTGCCTCCATAGTGATACGCGGCCACGTGTTCGCTGCGAGCTGCACAAACAGGAGGCGTGCCATCGCACTGCAGCTGGGGGAGCCTGCCGCCGGCTTGCCCTGGTTCCGGCAACTCCGATATGCAGCGCTTTACTATGTCCTCGTCGAAACCTGCTTTGTGTCGGATCTGTTCTTTCGGATGTTATATCAATGCTGCCACCGCATTACCTTCCCCCGCATACCTACGGCATCCGGGTGGGAGGACATCACGGGCTTCCTCCGGTGACTCTCTGAGTACTGTGCAGGGCGTCGTGTGAGCGAGGGACTGACCATGTTGCACACTGACGGACTCAGTTTGGTGTGATGCCCTCTACGAACTGTGCGGACGCAGCGGGCGTACTCTTCCCCCGACATGTACCAGCAGCCGCCGCCCATGATGCAGAACGATCCTAGCTACATGGCCCCGCAGACCGTGACATACGCCACACGCACCTCCCAGCCACTCCCGCAAGGTTCTGACCCGACAACTGTCAGCCCCCTTCCCCCTTTGAGACCCCCCTCCAAAGCTCCGCAGGAGGAGTCCCTTTTGGCGTTGCAGTAGGATCTTATGGGAGGAATGGTGTGACCTGGCGCAGGCACAAGAATAGTCCTCGCTCAGCCGGGTGGTCAGATGGTGCACAGTGGCTACGGCCAGTACGGCCAACAGCAACAGCAGCGGGTGGTGATCCAGCAGCAGCCGCAGGTGGGTACCCAGGATCCACCCTTTTTCGGTGTCCCCTCTGCCCCCCGCAATGGCGGTAGCAGGACACAGCAGCGGGTGGCTCCCAACGACGGAGTTGCTCAGATTCAAGGCAGGGTCAACATCCATGCGCGCTCTGATGCTGCACCGGCTCAGAGCTTGGTCAACGGCGAATTCAGCGGTGCTCGGGGATAGCAGTTGCACGGGGGAAGCGACGGAGCTGTCGCTGCTCCCCGCGCTTTGGAGGGATCCTTCTTAGGGCGGCGCCTCCCCGGGGACGTCAAGTTGCTCCCATCGCCGTTTCTTCGGGTGTGTTGCGATCTAGATCACTGCCAAGATCGTGCCCCCCCGCGGAGGTGAAATCACACGCACCGCTGTCTCTTCGGGCTCACCGACATCCAGAGACGAGCATCGCTCCACACTTTCTCCAGTGCTCACGCATGGCAAGCTTTGTGAGCAGCGCTGGGCTGTCGCGGCGGGTCGGTGTTGACATCGCGACGCACCATCGTGCATTTGAGACGGACCCAAAATGTCAAATTATTCTGCCTCAAGCCTCAGGGGGCTTGTTCTGCCTCCAGCCTCAGGGGGCTTGTTCTGCCTCCAGCCTCAGGGGGGCCTGTTGAGTTTCCCGCAGCGTGCTGCAGCACTGAGACGGCTCGTGGGCCTGGATGTGGGCTTCCAGGTGATAACGGCAACTGCCCCTGGTGGTGTAATGATGCAGTCGCAGCAGCAGCAGCAGCAGTACCCTGCGCAGGTGCAGGTGATACACCAGCCGGTGACGATGACGCAGCAGCCGCAGCGCGTCACCGTGCAGATGCCTATGGGCTCGGGAGGCGCGCAAATGTCCGGCGGCCCACCAGGATATACCTCCTACAACACCGGGAACGTTCAGACCGCGTACAGTACTGGGGGCGCCAACCCCGGGGGTTACACTTTGGGCCCGGGCATGGGGGCGACGCAGTCTTCAGAGGTGCAGCAGGTGCAGCAGGTGCAGCAGGTGCAGCAGGTGCAGCAGGTGCAGCAGGTGCCTCAGCAAGTATCCCTGAGAATGCCCGTGGCGGCGTCGCAACTACCTGCAGTGCTCGGGCCTGACAACTCTAGTTTGAATCAGATCAGGTCGCCTCACGCTCCACACTCCGCGCCTTCCACCCTCACCATTGGCCACTTCCCGCCGGTTGTCCTCCAGCCCGTTTGCTGCCAGCTGGAATCTGCCACATCAGTTGTTCCCTCTCTTTGATCGCCGACCTGCTACTTTCTGGATGCCGTCCATCTGAACTGTTTCTCGCTGCCTTTCATGTGCGGAATGGGCTGTGTGCCACCTGTCATCTTGTCAAGCTATTCCCTACCGCCTTTCATCCATTGTAGCTACTCCCGGTCCGTGCCTTCGTCTGTCTCAAGCCCTGAGGTCCAGTGCAAGCTTGAGGCCTAAGGGAGGCCTCTGGCAGACGTGAAGTGGGGCCAGGAAGGTGCACGCCCTTAGGAAGGCCACACTCTTTGATCGGGCCTTCAGGGAAGCTTGTTGGGTAAGCAGGGCCCTAGGGAGGCTTTGAGGTTTGAGGGGGGGCTAAGAAAAACTTGAGGTTTGGCGCATGAAGCAGGTCTCTCAGTGGTGCGAATGTGTCAGTGGCAAGTAATGCAACGGGGGAGAGCCTGGTGGAGATCTCTGGTGACAGTGCGCAGGTGAATCCTGGCTCAGCATGACTACCTTGGCCGAGCGCAAGCGCGGTGGCTTGCGCCAAAGTGCCTTGCTTCGCTCGCAGGTTAAACATGACTGAAGGAGTATCCCGAGGCCCCTCTCACGCGCGGCCCGGGTATCCCGAGGCCCCTCTCACGCGCCGCCGGGGTATCCCGAGGCCCCTCTCACGCGCCGCCGGGGTATCCCGAGGCCCCTCTCACGCGCGGCCAATAGATGAATGCAGAGGCAGCTCATAACGCCTAGATTGCTTTGCATCGAAGGTCAGGGCAGGTTCGACGGTTTTTTGTACATGAGTGTGTGAAACCTGCTATTTGTACAGAAGGTGTTTCCAATGGGCTGCGTGGACGGCGCGGTGCAGGTCCAAGCGGCTCAAGCGCTGACTACTGCGTTCTTGCTGAATGCCAGCGTCACCAACGGGGGTGCGTCGCAACAAGGCGGGCAGCAGCAGCCAGCGCAGCAGCAGCAGCCAGCGCAGCAGCAGCAGCAGCAGCCACCACAGCAACAGCAACATCAGCAGCAGCAGCCACCACAGCAGCAGCAGCCACAGCAAGGCGTGCAGGTAGCAAGTAGCAGTGGCTCCCTCTCCAAGTGCATAAGTGTTGACAAATCTGTGTTAGAATATTGTAGCAGAGTGTTGATATATGTATGTTGCTATGCTGGTTTAGCCTTGCTAGTACAAAGAGTTCCCCACTGTAAGATTTCAGAACCGTGTGACACACCGAATCAAATGCATGATGGGATAGGAAAGATGGGCAGGGCCCATCGAGGGGTTGGATGTTTTACCTGACGTGTTGGTAGGATGGGCAGGGTGGAGCGCAACCTATGGCGCAGCAAGCGCAACCTCAGCAAGGGACACAAGGCCTGAGCTACGGCAGCAGCGGCCCTCCCGGATTCTCTGATCAGGGCGGCGGTTACACTCAGAAGTACAACCCTGCTGGATATGGGCAGCCCCGGGAGCAAAAGTACAACCCCCAGCAGCCGGCACAGGCAGCGCCGCGCAATAATAACAGCGGATATGGTGGCTACTACCAAAATTACTAAGTCAGAAAAAAAAACTGTCGGTTGGCGTAGCCCACCCGGTGATCATGCTTCAGACTGAGCGTTGCACTCTACCTGAGCTCGTGACAGAATCCAAGATTTAGGTGGGACTTCCCGTATGCGCAGTGCTGTGGGCATTGGCTAGATCCATGGGATGTTGGCATGCTACATATCATCTTCATCAACAAGAATTATTGCCATCAGAATATGGCCGTGGCAATATCTCAGGGAAGCATGTCGGATTGTTGTGAAATGATGTGAAGTTGTGGGGAAGTTGCTATTGTTTGAATCCAACCAATCACTATTCAGGTACCTTCGAACAGGTAATAAAGGGTATAAAGTATGTTGTCATTTATAATGCTGTTGATTGGTTTTTAACAGGTGCTTGTGTTATTGAGTTGCCCAGCTGGGGGGTACATGGGTACCAATAATTCCCAATCAACCGACGCGCATTCGGCCATATGTACCCTGCTAGTAGGAAGGGTTTTGTATTTTGATGGGGATGTTGAATGTTTGCGCGGTATGGCGGGGGCTATGCATGTAAAAACTCAGGCTCTGCTCAAGTTATGGTTGTTTTTCACTTTAAATTTTGGTAAGCTATATATTTTTAAGAAGGGAAAGGGGCGGCATCCACAAAATGGCGCCATCCAAGTATGACTGAAGATTGAAATGTGAGTCTCGGTCTGTGATTCTGACTCTGACTGTGAGAATGACCTTGGGTTTAGCATTTGGCAGTATGACGTATGTCATCCTGAGTACTAAGAGCAGATGAGAAAGCTGCGAAGAACAATCGGAAATGTTGCGTCATTAGATTGAAAAATGTAGGGCTCTAGATGTAGTTATGTATTTCCAATGCGTTGGTATCTTTCGGCTACATCACGTAATATGCGAAAATCGATTTTTTTGTGCGGCGCCGACCTTTCGTAACAAATACATTTTTTGCCGCGTGGCATCTTTCCTAACCCATGACGCGGGACGCGTTAACGGCGATTTCCATTCGTTGTATTACCGGATTTACGGGCGTAGCTCTTATTAATGTTCGTCACCTTTCAGGCGCCATATCCGCCCGCTTGGTTCCAACGCGCATGCTAAAATTCAGAGTTCGGACAGAGCTGCATGATTGGGCAACTGAAGTCAGGAAGATACATATGTTTGTCTTCCATTTCCGATTGTATGTATTCACTATTTAGATTCACGGGGCTGATGGCTAGAGTTTCTGCAACTATCTATCAGTTAGGCGATGAGAAAAATAATTTTCCGTTTGATATTTCATCTACGCATAGTGATAATGACTTGAATAATCTGTTTGTTTATGCACATGTGATAATGAGTTAATGATTTGAATTCATTTTGAAATATTCGATTGAAATATTTTCACTGCAAGTGTAGTATTTCTATGACGACAGAATATTTTGTGTTAAACAAGATGGTTAAATTATCCTTCAAGAAAAAGGATTTCTAAAGAAAAAAAACCCTTTCAGTATTTAAAAAAAGTCGCCTGCGGCACACATTTTAAAGAGTAATCTGGCCTCCGGCCCCGAGCGGCTGCAACCTAGGCAGCCATTTCCAGGACTAGGGAAGTCCAATGGAAAAGCCATCAGCTCGTCTGAATTTCCCCCCTTCCTGATTTCCACCTCGATCATAACGTTGAACCGATCGGTGGAACCTTGCACATCCTGGGCAGTGTCCCTGAAAGTTGGTGTGTGTTATTCTCATGATATGCCGGACAAACCTCTATACTTAATTTAAAAAAGCAACGCCTCGTGGCAGCTTTCCATAGTAGCGTGAAATATACAATATATAAGCGTTGGACGGAGGCTTCTGGTTCGGTGACGAATGGAAGATGTCTTCACCGAGCAGAGGTTATACACAGTCGTTCCTTATTGGTTGTATTCGTTCTCTCATTGTGCTGCCTTATCGACTACTTGAGAAGAAGTGGACGAAGGCAGGGGCAGCATTATTAATAAGCATGCAGTAGGTTACACCATCTGGGCCAAGAACAATATATCATGGAAGCGATACGGTGAACTAGAATGTCCCCGCTCCCTCAGAGTGTGCTGGCTTTGTAACGCGGGTCTTGAATAGGCACTTTGGAGCTGGGAAACCATGGCACTTTTCGTCGATAATTCAGTGGGAGTTGAGAGTACTTAAGATTGACAAAACCGGAGGCTCGAACAATCGAACAGTCATGTTACTTGAGCATGCTATTTCTACACCACTATGTCGAAGTAGAGCAGTAAGGAAAAAACACCATCGATCAGCGCCTTCTTGAAGGTACATCTTTGCACAGTTAACGGTGGCTCCACCTGTTGCAGGATTCGGGTTTTGGTTCTCAACGTCAACAACTTGATTTTTCACACTATGGTGACGTGGCCATAGGATCCTTCCTTAAACGGTTCTCGTGCATTGCAGGTTCGGAAAAAACAAAGGTTTGCGAACATTCTCTCCAAGCATATGTAGCACTGCTTTTAACGGTCATATTACGCAGAGCTCCCCCAGAGCAAACCGGCACAATGACCGTGTGCTTCCTGGTCCAACTGCACTCTTATTCCTTCCAAAACTTTGGAGAAGTAAGTATCCCCCTGCAACCCCCGTTTGTCGGGAAGTAGGTTATCCTTTTCACACCAAGAGTCACCATCACCGTGTGTACCAACACTAATTTAGGGATGAGCATATCTGCCTGTGGATACTCTGCCAGCTCAGCATCGGAGGAGCCCGCGAGCCTCTTTATCGCGCTCCACAGGTCAACGGCGGTATATGTGTTTGTTCCTAGGGCAACAGAGCCCATCCGAAATGCGCTAGTCTCCCCTCCAATAGTGATAACGTTAGCGTGCTCGTCATCCAGCATTTGACGTAGCCAACTTGGAGCGACAGGTAATTCTAGCTGTATTAGCTGACGCAAAGAAACAATATCCTCAAGCGACGCTGGATTCGCAGATTTGTTCTGAGAAAAGTCCTTGAGCTGAACTTTATTCACCAACAAAGCAGTGACTAAGCTCGCTCCGAGGGGCCCTTCGTACACCTCATATATATCTTGGAGCCCTTCTGCAAGCGCGGTCAACTGGAAACTGGCACCACCCGAATCCCAGGCTACAAGATTGCCCAAGTCGGGTGCTTCACAGCTAAATTGCGTGGCAGCTGTCAGAAAGCCGATCTCTCCTTCCTCTTCTTGCGAAATTACACGCACTCGGATCCCGAGCTCGCTTTGGATCCGCTTCAACACTTCGGGCGCGTTATCCGCTAAGCGGAATACAGCTGTGGCTGCTGCAGATATTTCTGTGGCGCCCAAGTCACTGGCAACTTTCTTGAAATTCTTCAACACCTCGAAAAGACGATCGATAATATGCGCGCTTATGGTGTTGTTTTCCGAAGATTTGAGATCGCTGGCTAGTTTAAGCTCTTGCTCCTTGGCGAAAAGTGATTCTCCGACAACTGTCCAAGGGATTATAGTTGTGTCCACCTGCATTCGATGTTGCAGACTAGGTTAGTCTGGGGATTGAGAACGACGTTTAAAACCAGGAAGTTGCGTTTCAAAAGGCACCTGGCAGGCGATATCCGCAATTAATCAGTGCTAAGCAGTTGATCTTCGATAAGGAGAGGTGACCGCTGAAGCGAGCCTAGCAGTTTCTGGACGCATATGGCATAAGTCGCAGCCAAATGAATTGTACTCGTCGGAATCGAGTGTCGTCACCGGAATAATAATGCTACAAGTTTGCAGGCAAGTGGAAATTTTATCTCGTAAGTGACACTAGCTCTCGCCGAAAGAGCAGATGAAGCGAAGAGGTTCAGGACACGAGAAAAAGTGCCAGTTTTTGTCGGGCGAGGGTGAAATGCCTCACGCCGTGTTAACCAAGAGTGGCTCACCTTGGCAACTTCCAACTTGGAAGCCCCTGATCCAACATCTAATGCTGCAAGAATCGCACTCATCTTCCCATGGCAAGCGCGTTGTGTGGAATGAACCTATGAAGGGAAACCTTAACCTACTCTGGCTGAGACCACGAGCCTTCGGACGCGATTTTTTTTCACTTTTTTAAGGATTTCTTTTATTTTTCTGTATTACACCGGAGGTTACATGACGATGAGTATGCTGCCGCGGCGCAGTTCGCGGCGCAGCGTGATTTCAATGGCCGATCCGTGGCGCATCGTACGGTCATAAATGGAAATATGGAAATGAAAATATGGAAATGTAATGGAAACCAAAGCCGAACAGGGCAGGATACACAGCAGAGCGGCGTGTAGCATGGCCCTCATTCCCAATATGGTTCGCATTGCAAGTCGGTTTCAGCACAGAAACCTTAAAATCCGTCACTAAACAAATGCAAAGCACCCAACTGGCATAATTCATGGAGAGACTGATTTCACCCCCCACCATAAGGTGGGGGTCTGTCTCCTGCTTTCCCCCCTCGGAGTGCAGTGCATGTGTCACTGCCGTGACTTGCCGTTCTGCTCCGTCCGTCTCCGATAGCACAAAACCCTCAATTATGTTTTATGATCTATCTTAGACTGCGAAACCACCCGAGCATCTCGTCCCAGCTTCACAGAGTTTGTGGAGACTGAAAACACGCATATATTCCACCGTTGTCGTTTATATCCACCGTTAATTTCACCGTCTCTGTCAGGTTATGGGCCTCACCACTGGCGAGTTAGCTCACGCTTTCATTTTCTTTGATCCCGTACCTTGTGCGGTAACCATCTCCGTTTTCACCAAATTCGGCTGAGCACCTTCGTCCTCTTTGCCGCCATCTTCACCCCGCGTGCCCCTTGACACCGGGGAATTATTCGAGCACCTTGTCCTCGACCACATCAACCTTTACCACACCAACTTTTCAGCATTTCACGTTACGTGCTCCCAACAATGTCTGCGGAGCGCATTTCGCTGACCAGCAGCACCTCTACTGCCGGAGAAATAGTTTACCGCACGACTATTTTGACCTCACCGGCGGTTTCCTCGTGACATTTGACCCCAATTTCACTTTTACATCGCTCGATTTAGTTGATATTACGGAAAGTTACGTTGACACCAAGAACCCAAACGCGCTCTCGGCTATCTGGCCAGCAGCACCGCTCCTGGCGGGAAAAAGGTTTACCGCACGACGTTTTTGACTTCACCGACGTTTTCCCCGCGAGAATCTACCTCAATTTGACCCTTTCATCGTTTGATTTGCTTGATTTTGCGAGAAGTTCGCTTTTCGCTTGGGAACCCTAATTTTGGGTTCGCAGATTTTGCAGTCAGCAGTCAGTGGTCAGCGAACATGTCCACTGGACCTCAGCGTGCGCGTATGGCCGCTGTTCGTTCAGCGTTGAACTCCTTTCGAGTACATCGGCAACATTCTACCATTGGCTATGGTGTGGTGGTGTCTGGTGGTGTTTGCGCACCAGACACCAAGCTCGAGTCCATCGCGTTCACCATCGACAACGAGTGCTTTGACTCTTTCGACCTCATCCCTCCACTTCCCTCACCTTCACCTTATGCGCTCCCTGGTCACCATCTGGTGGTGTCTGGTGGTGCTGTCACGCACACTTCACCCTTCACCATCGTCCCTTTCGAGCCTTTTCCCATGCGCTCAACCACATCCCTTCACCGCATTTTTCACCTTCGCCCTCCTCACCCCCTCCTCATCGACGCACTTGCTCTGGTGGTGCTGCACCACTTTTGGCCTTGGCACCGCACGGGCGTTGGGTGATCCCGGGACAATTTGAGAAACCCTAGATCGGAAGCTGTGGGATGGACGACTATATCTGTGCCAGCGCAGGCGGATGCCACACTAGCTGAGCTGAAAAAGGCTCCTTAGGGTTACAAATGTAGATGGCCGGCAGGCCTAGGATAACAGTGTGTACATTGTACCGTGGCACTCCTCTCCTTCGGGAGGAGGTGGTGTCATGGAGAGACTGATTTCACCCCCCATCATAAGGTGGGGGTCTGTCTCCTGCTTTCCCCCGCTCGGAGTGCAGTGCATGTGTCACTGCCGTGACTTGCCGTTCTGCTCCGTCCGTCTCCGATAGCACAAAACCCTCAATTATGTTTTATGATCTATCTTAGACTGCGAAACCACCCGAGCATCTCGTCCCAACTTCACAGAGTTTGTGGAGACTGAAAACACGCATATATTCCACCGTTGTCGTTTATATCCACCGTTTATTTCACCGTCTCTGTCAGGTTATGGGCCTCACCACTGGCGAGTTAGCTCACGCTTTCGTTTTCTTTGATCCCGTACCTTGTGCGGCAACCATCTCCGTTTTCGCCAAATTCGGCTGAGCACCTTCGTCCTCTTTGCCGCCATCTTTACCCCGCGTGCCCCTTGACACCGGGGAATTATTCGAGCACCTTGTCCTCGACCACATCAACCTTTACCACACCAACTTTTCAGCATTTCACGTTACGTGCTCCCAACAATGTCTGCGGAGCGCATTTCGCTGACCAGCAGCACCTCTACTGCCGGAGAAATGGTTTACCGCACGACTATTTTGACCTCACCGGCGGTTTCCTCGTGACATTTGACCCCACTTTCACTTTTACATCGCTCGATTTAGTTAATTTTACGGAAAGTTACGTTGACACCAAGAACCCAAACGCGCTCTCGACTATCTGGCCAGCAGCACCGCTCCTGGCGGGAAAAAAGTTTACCGCACGACGTTTTTGACTTCACCGACGTTTTCCCCGCGAGAATCTACCCCAATTTGACCCTTTCATCGTTTGATTTGCTTGATTTTGCGAGAAGTTCGCTTTTCGCTTGGGAACCCTAATTTTGGGTTCGCAGATTTTGCAGTCAGCAGTCAGTGGTCAGCGACCATGTCCACTGGACCTCAGCGTGCGCGTATGGCCGCTGTTCGTTCAGCGTTGAACTCCTTTCGAGTACATCGGCAACATTCCACCATTGGCTATGGTCTGGTGGTGTCTGGTGGTGTTTGCGCACCAGACACCAAGCTCGAGTCCATCGCGTTCACCATCGACAACGAGTGCTTTGACTCTTTCGACCTCATCCCTCCACTTCCCTCACCTTCACCTTATGCGCTCCCTGGTCACCATCTGGTGGTGTCTGGTGGTGCTGTCACGCACACTTCACCCTTCACCATCGTCCCTTTCGAGCCTTTTCCCATGCGCTCAACCACATCCAAGGTTAGGGATCGGTTGGAACGGGGCTAATCGATCGATTTCGATTATTTCATGTTCATAATCGATCGATTCTGATTTTTTTCGCCTAGTAATCGATCGATTCTGATTTTTTTCGCCTAGCGATCGATCGATTCTGATTTTTTCGCCTAGTAATCGATCGATTCTGATTTTTCCGCTCGGTAATCGATCGATTTCGATTTTTTCAATTGGTAATCGATCGATTCCGATTTTGATAACAAATTCCGATATATCGATATATCGATGTAATCGATATCCAAATCGATAAACCCCCAAAAGCAGCATAGACATTCTTCAACAAGCAGGTGTGTGATGGTACAAGTCTAGATTGATTGATATCAATGTCCTATTTACAACCCCTATTAAGCAGCATACAAGTTAGGCGCATTTACACCGCAGGCGGTGTTTCTTAATTGCTATCTTATTTGCTAACATGCTAAGTCTCCCTACACGCGTACACAGTTCATAGCACGCTGAGTATATTCCAGATATCTAAAAGTATGCTTATGTGCTCAACCTACATATCTAGTTCATAGCAGCCATCAACGAGTGTTGCAGAGTTCCCTCCTCCAACCTCTTGCGCAAGTCTGAGTGCATACCCGTAGCAGCTGAAAAAGCCCGCTCCACACCTGCAGTAGAGGCAGGCACTGCAAGAAACTGCCTCGCCATCTTGGCTAAGTTAGGAAATTGCAATCCTCGGAGCCTCCACCAACTCTGAACATCTATGTCTCCTTTCTCATCTGGCAATTCCAAATACTCTCGGAGCTCATCACGCGGAGCCTCCTTCTGAGGTCCCTCCTCCGGCTCATCCTCTTCCGAGTCAGAGTCAGAAGCTAAAAAGGAAGCCTCGTTGATCACATTCTTACCCGCAACTTCCTTGGGGATAGGTGTAACATCAGCATCTTGTGTGGGCTTGGGCTTCCAATCGGCCGCGTACACGCCACTTGCCCACGACTCTGCCTGTTTTTTTGTGAACTTTCCTGATAGTAATAACACCCCAAGCTTCCTTTGAGCATTACGGTCTGCCAAATTATCCGGCCAGAACATCACAAAGGATTCAACAACATACAAAATTGTGAAAAGGAAAGGAAACAAACCTCGCATCCACTTCTCCGCGAACTTAAACTTGAAGCTCTTATACCGGGGATCCAAGAGTGACGCGATCGCGAAGTCTTCGAGCTTACAATCCATCAAATCGTTGAAAAACCGCTTGCATAGGTCCTTGTACGCCGATTCCCGAGCCTCCTTCACAGCCTCGTTGGTGATCGTCACGCCATGTTTCTCGTACTTAAGGGGCGCGTCGACATGGAAGGTGTATGCCAGACGTGCCACAACAGGCATGATGAGGTTGGGGGTCACCTTCTTCGTGTGTTGTAAGAGATCCACGGCAGTTTTGGCGTACGTGAGCAAATACATAGCCTCACGCACTATGCTCCACTCATCGCTTTGGAGCTGGTGCGACTTGTACACGCTGCCGTCCGGGTTTGCCACGGCAGTAGCAGCCTTTTTGGCATTCGTGAGCACAGGTGAATGTTCACAAGCAGGCACACTGAGGTATATCATCGCAGAAAGGCTCGCTAGTGGGGGTCGCGTGAAGTACCTTCCGCAATACGCTCAACATCATCGTGTCTTTGCTTCTTTCTGGCTTTGGCTGCGGCCTCTTCGATTGACGCCTCCTCCTTGCGGCGTGCGCGGAACTCTTTAATATCGTTCTCATGACCGAGAAGATGCTCTATCGGCTCCCAAGTATCCGCCTTATCGGAAAGATCGGCCCATCCTATCAAAAATTGTGGGGTCACACCACACAGACGTTCCGCTTTAATCTCGCGGACTTCGAAGGTTTTATCGTCACCTCCAGCAGGGTCGAAAGGTGATTGCTGAGTTCGTTTGATGTGGCCCTGGCCCTGGGCGACTAGGGTCACTCCAAAGCTACTCTTCCTTTTCGTGCCTCGTCCGCGCCTTCCCATCTTTCACGTACAGTAATCGGCAATGTCACAGAATTGCAACTCGCAGGCGTCCACGGCACGGGACCTCTATGACCTGAATTCAATTGGAATGGTAACCTGAAACGATAGAGCCGAGGCTTTAATAAGAGCCTTCATGAAGGCCACGATATGGGGTGCTTCATCGATCCGGGGAGCCAATTCTACCCCACAGTTTTTTTAAGCCAATGCGATCCTAGCTTGGGCACTTTGTAATATCGGTCCTTCATCGATCCGGGGAGCCAATCCTACCTGACAGCTTTTTAAGCCAATGCGATCCTAGCTTGGGCACTTTGTAATATCGGTTTCCATAACCGATAATCGAAAACCGTATCGATTATGGAATTTCAAATTATAATCGATTGATTCTGATATTTTTCGATTGGTCATCGATCGATTATGAGTTTTTCCGATTAAACATCGATCGATTCTGATTTTTTCTCCTTGTAATCGATCGATTCCGATTTCCCCCCCTCGTAATCGATCGATTCTGATTTTTTCGCTCGTTAATCGATCGATTGTGATATTCCGATAAATCGATTTATCAGAATATCGGACCAACCGATCCCTAACCTTGACCACATCCCTTCACCGCATTTTTCACCTTCGCCCTCCTCACCCCCTCCTCATCGACGCACCTGCTCTGGTGGTGCTGCACCACTTTTGGCCTTGGCACCGCACGGGCGTTGGGTGATCCCGGGACAATTTGAGAAACCCTAGATCGGAAGCTGTGGGATGGACGACTATATCTGTGCCAGCGCAGGCAGATGCCACACTAGCTGAGCTGAAAAAGGCTCCTTAGGGTTACAGATGTAGATGGCCGGCAGGCCTAGGATAACAGTGTGTACATTGTACCGTGGCACTCCTCTCCTTCGGGAGGAGGTGGTGTCATGGAGAGACTGATTTCACCCCCCACCATAAGATGGGGGTCTGTCTCCTGCTTTCCCCCCTCGGAGTGCAGTGCATGTGTCACTGCCGTGACTTGCCGTTCTGCTCCGTCCGTCTCCGATAGCACAAAACCCTCAATTATGTTTTATGATCTATCTTAGACTGCGAAACCACCCGAGCATCTCGTCCCAGCTTCACAGAGTTTGTGAAGACTGAAAACACGCATATATTCCACCGTTGTCGTTTATATCCACCGTTTATTTCACCGTCTCTGTCAATAGGGGCCTGCACCGGGACTCCCGGTCAGGGTTGCCTATGCAGATTTCAGCAATCACGTTTAGGGCGGCTTTTTCGTGGGTTTTGAAGCCCCGGTTATAGAGGAACATAAACGATAAGGAGATAGCAAACTGCACCGTGTTTCGGTCCAGTCTAGTGAGTGACGCGAGCCACTCGTCTTGGTGTCGTTCGTTGGGTTCTTTGGGTCAGCCGTAGCTTTAGTATTAGTTATAGTATCACTAGTAGCTGTTTTAGTATAGTTGTCGTTCTAGTTCGTATTTAGTCTTAGTCGTACAGCTAGTCGTATTCATATTGGTATTGGTTGTGCCGGGTTTAGGTTCTTTTTAGGGGGCACTCTGCACTGTTGTATATATACCCCGGCGATCTGCAGGCCATGGCCAGTTTACATATTTCATTTTGTTTCATATGCCCGCCTCCTTCGAACGGAGGCTGAGGGGAGGAAACCTCAGAATAATGACAGCGATGACGATGGGATGGCCAGGTTCGATCGCGCGAGGTGGCCTGATTTATATAACCGTTTATAAGTAAAAAGACAGGTGAAATTCCAGCGTCAGTAGCATTTATACCCTAAAAACGACAAGGAGATACTGTTTATACTGATGGAACGAAATGCAAAGGTTTTTAGGGTATAGGTTTTTTTGCCTGAGATAGTCACCCTTTGATATAATAGTATATATTTATAAGGGCAAACGCTTATATGTTTATACTTATTACTATTATTATATGTGAAATCGACAAAAGCAATATATACAAATAAGGAACCAGCTCTGGTTGTCACCTCAGCCTCATCGTGACACGAGCACACGACGCGACGTGTCACGACAGCGACAGAGGACAGACCGACGCGACGCGACGCGACGCGCGAGGCGAGATCGAGAGGACGGACGGGATTTTTCATTTTACTAGGATCGATCTCAAAAAGAGATCTCCGCTAGGCCATCTGACCGTAGGATCATGTGCGCGACAGTGCTTCGCTTTTTGCATCCCAACATGCCATGCCATATCGCGTGGGTGGCGTCGCGGTAAATGTACGCGACTGCAGTGGCACTGTCATCGTTAGCGTCTGGCGATCGTGAGATCGGAAGTTCGTGTGTGTCGCCCGTTGGGATTCGCGCTTTGCTGCTGCTGATTAAGTAAGTAAGTAAGTAAGTAAGTAAGTAAGTAAGTAAGTAAGGTAATTTGGCCAGGTTCCAAATCATAAGGAGCAGAGGTTATACTGTACGGGAAAGTTCTAAGTTGATTGGTTGTTAGATGTTATTTGTTAGTTGGAAAGTTGTGTCACTCGTGTGAGTGTGAGGACTGCGACTTCCGGTTCGACTAGAGTTCCATTTTACTTACAGCTCTGAATCGACTTGTCCTCACGTTAGGGGTTATTTTATAGTTCGTCGGACTCAACAGTCGCGAGTGGAAAGAGCATGACTCATGCTGAGATTATCGCTCGATTATTCTGGCCTGTGTGTGGGTCGTAGCTCCGAACGTCCATGTTCGGGGTAGTTTCATGAGGCACTTGCGTGGGTTCAGGCATAATTTGTAGTCACAACCTATCGCAATGTGCTATGATGGTCTGAGGTAGTAAGGTCTTCAGCAGGTTTCGTCGCTGGTAGTGGGATCGGCAGAGGTGCAACGTGTCCCCAGTTTGAGTTGTGCTTATGGCAACGGACTCGAAAATAATAAGATGACACGTCACGCTGCGTCAGTTGAGAGAGCTCACTCGTCGTTGGTTCAGAGTCTTAGACAGTACCTCTTCGCCATATGCTTCAGTTTGGCTATTGAAGCGACCGCAGCGTATGCAGACGATACGGATAATAGCTCATACGTCTTAGTCCTCGAAAGAAGCTGCCTTGACATTAATCTAACGGACCCTGCACGGCTGTGGACAGATACCGTAGGTTTCAACTGCTCGGTATATGCAAGTGAAGCTTGGTGTGATACCAATGGGCTCACAGGCGAGGGCTGGGTTGAAGAGTGGGGTGCTTTCGATGAATGGTCCCATTCTCTGGCAGACGAGCACTGCGAGAACTCGAAGCGATATAGTACGCCTAGTTACGCCTGCTGTGGTGAGCGACTTTCGAAGAAATTTCTTGACAAAACGTTATGGTTTTAAGGGACAAACACACACAAACGCACACATGCGCCTATGTTTACACCCACCCACCCACACCCATACACACACACATGCATATGCATGTATACACACTTCCTCGTACATATACAACATGTAAATGTGTGTATGCGTTCGTGCTCCCAAACTGGGAAATAGAACTCCACCTGTTTTTTTTATACACTGTAAGCTGAAGCTGGCTCCATCATGTTAGCTCTCACCTCCCCCTCAAATACTTCACCTGGTATCTAGTTACTCCACGTCGATATGACAAGTCCACTTTCGCTTGCATCGTGCGTTCTGCCAGATAGTTCCAGCCGCCGCATTTCGACACTTAATGCCGATGGAGATGTTTTTTCTTGCAGAATGCGGGGGCGGTTGTGTAAGCGACCTTCCGACGTGTGCACCTGGAACCCACATCCACGCTGACGTTGTCACCGTGACCAAAGAGTCGCCGAATGTGACTTGGAGGATCATAGAGATCCTGGACGATACGCAGGACGTCATAACAGAGGAAAACAACTTCAATTCCCACTGGAACTACGCCACTGAAATCTGCCTGCGAAGTAACGGAAGCTTTGCGCTTCAGGTGGAGGGTTCGAATTCGAGCTTTAATGATGGTAGCCACGTCAGTGTATGGATCACAAGAGATAATGCTTCCTGTGCTCTTGTATTCGAAGGTGCGCATTTGAGACCAGATGAAGGGATGTACCGTCCCTTTGGTTGACCTACTTTTGTTTGCTGAACGAAGCACCTGCCTCCCCGTGGGAAAGCTGTGCACGAGCTTTGGTTCTTCGAGGTTTGCGCACTCATCGCCTTGTCTCACTTCGAACGAGCAGTCCCCATGAAAACGCACAGTCGTGCCTCGAAGTCGTTCGCGCGCGTTTGCCTGGACTCGCGCTCTTTCGCGGCCGGTCGGAGCCGCACTCCTCGGGGCCTCGCCTAGCCAGCCCTGCGATGGAGAAACCGTGGCTGCTTGAAGGCGCTTGAGAGGCGTGCGTGTGGATCGCGGTCTGGCGGTGGCGAGCACGGGGGGATAGCAGAGACGGGCAAGGAACAGTCTGAGTTCGTCTTCACCGTCAAGTCAAGCGCTTGTGAAGAGAGCGAAGTACCAGCTTCTATGCAGGGTGACTCTGTTGCTACGATCGTGGCCAGCAACTCTTTTTATGCGGGATCGCAGCTGGCCGACCTCCTCCAGCAAGGCGTGGAGGCCATAAACCTGCAGACGAGTGTTCTCGTTCACTCAGTACTACCGACCCTGATCAGACCGTTGGTGCTCACCGGGCAGTGCGAGGCCAACGGCGGCTCGTACACATACGTCGGTGAGCGCCCGGGAGCTCGTTGCTGATAGCCTTGCCTCTTGCTTCCACACTTCTGCTGGTTCATGCCGGTTGAGGCTGTCAGACATGCCGGTGGTGCCCCAAGGCCTATTGTTCACGGGCACGTCCCACTGCTGTCGATCTTCTCGGCAATGAACCTGTGGAAGTGACAAGTGGCACGCGTTGAATTTGACACCGCTTTTCGACAAGCCTCCTGTTAATCCCTCCCCGTGTGCTGTGGGCGCAGAAGCCACTGACACGAGCTCGTCCAAATGCTACTTGGACGGACTCAGCAAAACGTCCCTCCTGAGATTAAAGAATAACGCCCTCACGGTTTCCAATATCGTCCTGCGGAACGCGCACGACTTGGCCATCGACGGCAGGAACTACAGCGTGATAACCATCGAGGGCTGTCTGATAACCGGGACGTTCAGTGCAAGCGAAAATAGCAGCACCGTTTTTGCCGACGAACATAGTGAGTCTGCTCCCCTCCCTCAAGCCCGCTGCATCCTACGTACACTCCGAAATCCCAGTACAACCTGTGCTCTGCACCCCAAGGACCCGAGTAAAGTGAGAGCGCCATCGCTCACATGGGCCGCGTCGCCTCTCGCGCGCTGCCTCTACGTCGTGGGCTTCCTCGCTTTGCTGTGCTCCTCCCTGCTCCTCAGCCAATGTCACGGTGATCGACTCCCTCTTCGTGTCCAACGAGCACCGCGGTGCACTGCCGGCGGCCACCAGTGTATGGTCGGCCTCCACGCTCACCATGAACAACGTGACTTTCTATGCTAATCTCGGTAAGTGAGCTTTTTTTTTCATAGAATGATGAAGTATGGGACAGTGCAACTCGCGTTCATAAAAGCTTCACGTGGAGTCCATCAACTCCTCTCAAGGGCTCTCCTCTCCATCCAGGAGACCCCCTCTCGAAGTGGCTCGTACTCCCCCAACTGATGTGTGCTCCCTGTTGCACCGCCTGGTTTTCCCGCTGTGCCTGGGAGCAGGTGCGCGCAGGCGAATGCCAGGTGGCAGGTGGTGCACATTTGAGGTCCAAGTGGCAGATGGCGCGCAGTCGAGCGCCAGTTGTTGAGTGTAGTCAAGCGAGTCGAGTGGCAGGCGTGCACAATCGAGTGTTTAGGGCGTTTTGCCTCACAACTTGCGGATCAGGGTAATGCAGCAAGGCTGATGTACCGTGTTCTTGAGGGGATTGGGTTCTGAGAATGGGAGGCGTGGCATTCTCTGGCGGCAGGCAAGTTGGTGGCAATGGGCATCGGGACATACGTGGATGTGTGATGCGTGCACGTTCATGAAGAACGACAGTGGGAACGAGACAGCGCTTAATCCAGGACCTCAGCTAACTGGACATGCTACGGATGTGTTTATGAACAATTCTACAGACCTGCAGAAGGGCATGTTCTCCTTGGTGCATCTACAACGGGCTGCTGAAGCTCCAGGACTGCTTGGTCAACAATACCCTGGGAGGTGTGCACCCCATGTCCCGTCTAGGCCCTGGTCGGCCAGGCGGAGGCTGCACCCTGCGCGGCGAGGTTGACGATCGAGGATGCATTCCAGAAACTGAATAGTCTGCTGGTCGGAGAGATCAAAGGTGAAATGTCCGCGCCTCGAGCTGCTCTGGAATCACCTCACACACGGCGATTGAGGTATGCGATCTGTCAGGAGTTTGGCGAAGAACACACAGGGTGGGCCACTACGCGGGTAGGGTAGTGGTTCGAGTCCTTAGTAGGGCAGAGACTAGGCAGACAGGGCATCAGTTGGGTCATCGGGTGGAGGCAGCCACCGAGGGTGTCGGCTCAGGTGTGTAAAGGGGATAAGGTGTTGGGGGATGCTGGGAGGGGGGTGCAGTGAACGGAGGGCTTGTGCACACCATCAAATCTGATATCACGATTGTTTTTGAGCGGTGTACCTTAAGCTGTTTTGAAGTCAGCAATAACGGTGGCATCATATATGTTGGTGACGAAGGGACAAATGTGAACATCACAGTCACGGACTGTAATATATTCCGCAACCATGCAGGTGTGATGCACCATTCGAGCATAATCCGCAACCATGCACATATGATGCATCATTCGAGTATATTGCACCGACCGCAGCTGGCAGGTCAAGATGGCAGACTCGGTTTTGGTCGCCTGTTCTATCATGCCATGCGTACGTACTCAGATGATTTTTGCAGAGAGCTCTTCGCATCACCCATATAGTTGTATACTAGGCCAGCCGATCTGAATACCCTCAATGTGCATGCACGCCTTGGGCGGTTTTCTGCTGCCGCGCTCCCCCTCCTTGCATCGAGGTGGAGTGGTATAACTGAAATCAGCAGTGCGGTCCCTGCAGATCAAAGCGGCGGCGTGTTCTACATATCGGCGTATGCCCACGTGATCCTGAGCAACAGTGTCATCCAAGAAAACGGGGCATTACTGGGCGATGGTGGTGTCTATTACAGCGGTGAGTTGGCATCTCTGCGGATCACGGTGATGGTGACGTCACGTCCACGTCAGAGCTTCGGTGACCGCTTTTGCACCTACATGTATGCTTGTACAAATTATATGTGTGAAAGCACGAGTGTACAGATGCATGAATGAATGAATGAATGAATGATTGATTGAATGAATCAATCAATGAATCAATGAATCAATGAATTAATGAATCAATGAATCAATGAATCAATGAATCAATGAATCAATGAATCAAATACCAATGAATGTGTGAACGTACAGACGTATGAGAGTATGGATGAACACTTGTATAAATCCAGTATGTATATAGATCCGAGGAAAATCATTCTAACATAGAAAATGGTTTCATCGCGGGTTCCCGTTTCCGTGAGGCGTGTATGCATGCACTGTATGTAGATAAGAAACAGACGACTCTGTCCAAGCCTGCGACGTGGACTTGCATCTGAAGCCACTCAACTTCCGCTGCGCTCAAATTCAACATTTCACCTCTGCGCAAAGTCCTGATTTTGCCATTGATCAGAGATGAGGACGCACACTGAAAGGTTTTAAACCTCCGCCACTGCGATCTGCAGCAGCAGCGTTACCTCTGTTGCTGGCGACCACGACGGGCGCTCGTTTTGCGTGGAAGTGTCCCAGCCATTTGACCTTCGGACTGTAGTTACCTTTGGTCAAGCACTGCAATGCTGGTTGCTGCAGCTATACCACCAGCGCCATGCGCGCCGAGTCGCCCAGCTCCGACTCCCAGCGTTATCAAAGACCTGTGAAAGGAAGTCCTCGGTCAGCACGCTGGCCATCTTCACGCCGTTAGGTTCATAACGCGCACTGCCGGCTCGGCCCATCTTCATGTCTGTGAGATTTGCAGTGTGGGCGCCGCGATCCATCAGAGACTGCATGCCGATAAGACTCGCCTGTTGGTGACCGGGTCCGTCGAAGTCCTTCGCTCCGACGGGTTTCGCAACGTCGGTGTCCAGGTCCGGCAAAGTCGTGACGCAGATGGGGCTCGCAACGTCGCTCCGTCAGGGTCTTCACGCCCGTGAGGTTCACAACGTTGGTGTGCGGCGCGTCAGGGTCTTCACGCCTGTGAGGTCTATAACGCACAGTGTATGCCTGTCAGGTCTTCACGCCCGTGAGGTTCACAACGTTGGTGTGCGGCCTGTCAGGGTCTTCACGCCCGTGAGTTTCACAACGTTGGTGGCGGCTCCGTCAGGGTCTCACGCCCGTGAGGTTCTGCAACGTTGGTGTGCCTCCGTCAGGGTCTTCACGCCCGGTGAGGTCACAACGTTGGTGTCCGTTCCGTCAGGGTCTTCACGCCCGTGAGGTCTCACAACGTTGTGTGCGGCTCCGTCAGGGTCTTCACGCCCGTGAGGTTCACAACGTTGGTGCGCTCCGTCAGGTCTCACGCCCGGAGGCCGTAACGTTGGTGTGCGGCTCCGTCAGGGTCTTCACGCCCGTGGAGATAACGTTGGTGTGCGGCTCCGTCAGGGTCTTCACGCCCGTGAGGTTCACAACGTTGGTGTGCGGCTCCGTCAGGGTCTTCACGCCCGTGAGGTTCACAACGTTGGTGTGCGGCTCCGTCAGGGTCTCCGCGCTGAAGAGGGTAGCATACCCACCATCCTACTTCGACTTGAATAGTGCGTCGCTTAGATCAAGCAGTGCCGCTCCGCAAGCTGCAACGCCTCCTCTTCACAACCGATTTTGTTGGGGTCAGGTCGACATCCAGGATGGTGGATGCTTGGCTGATTGTGGACGCGTGATGTGAGTCTTGAGGCCTCTTGTCCCCTTGGTTGGGTGGTGCTTTATGACAGGTTGGGGCGTGGACATGACCGTGTTCAACTCCTCCATCAGCTACAACCGAGTCAGCAGTACCCAAGGCTTAGGTGGATGGATTTACGCTCACAGGTCGATGAAGCTGAACGCAGCCTTTAGCCGCTTTGAGAACAACCAAGCGTATGATGGAGGGGCTTTCTACTGTACCCATTCCGCAGACACATTCGAAATTCCGAATCACGATCACGACCATGAGGAGCAGCACGAAGGAGGTGAGGGCGTGCGCGCACCCGGACACGCAGTCAATGGTGGTTCGATCCTCCAAGCAGGGTACGGCGGCGGCTTTCTCTGATGCGGATTTTTCCTTTTTTTCACCTTTTTTTATGGTTTGAGATTTGTCACCGAAGGAAATCCAAAACGATTCACTTACACACAGTCAGGGGCTGGCGGTGGGGGCCTCTCAACGGAGACTTGGCTTGCGGGAGGTGGCTCGAGGAGCTCAAAGGTTGGATGTAGGCCGGCTTTGAACGGATGGCTCCAGGGGAGCGGTCATGGAAGCGCTTAGGTGGCTCCGTGGGGCCTAGAGGGTCTCCATCTCCGCAAGGTCCCAGAGAATCTCAATGACTGCGCTGAAGCGGGCGCCGCATCCGTTGGTGACGCGCGCGGGAACTCGCTGCGGCTGCTTTTTTGTTTCCAGCGGCATTCCAGTATTTTGGATGCTGGCTGATGAAAGGATCGGTTCGAGGTTAAGCCCGCAGCTCGTCTCTACGGCGCTCCAGAGAGTGCGGCTGAATGTCCTGAAGGCGATAGGAAAGGAAGTCGGGTGTCTGAGGGAAGAGCTGCATGATGCGCTCGAAGCGTCTAAAGGAGGTGGCGGAGTAGTGGCAGAGGAAACGATGGAAGAGGAGGTTGTGATGCACTATCCGCTGATGGAGCTCAATAATTGCTTCCTACGGGGAAATGCGGCCGCCAACGACGGCGGTGCCATCTTCATGAGTGCGCCCCCCCCCCTCCCCCACGAGAGGCCGGGCGGAGCAGCTGCTGTGGTCAATGTGTCCTGATTGTTGGGAAGGTGTAAACTCGGTAGAGGGATATGAAACATGCGGGCGAGGTCGAGGCAGGCAGGTGAAAACTCATCATGGGGGGCTTATTCTGCGTGCATTTGGAGGGCCGTGTCACATGTTGCAGCTTATTCTGCGTGCATTTGGAGGGCCGTGTCACATGTTGCAGCTTATTCTGCGTGCATTTGGAGGGCCGTGTCCGTTCTTCATATCTAAGGATTGCTTGCTGCAGGCTCATGCCACATAGGGCGTGGGGTGGCATCACCCGAGCTCTGGCGGAGTAGGTGTGGATGAGGGAGCTGTGGATGTGTTGGGTACGCGTCGAGCGTTTCATACATGGGTGGGGGTATGAGGGAGATACAAGGTTGCCATTGGCTGCGGCGGATGTGAGTGCGGGGCGGTGGATGGCGGTGCAGCCCTCGAGATAGACGTCGTCATGAACCACTGCGAAGTGTCGAACAACTCCGCCAGGGGTAACGGGGGGGCCTTGGCCATCTCTTACTCTCGCATGTCTCTCACCAACTTGATCATTGCCAACAACACAGCCGTGACGGGGGGAGCTGTCCGCATGCTGTCTTCCGGATTGAGTGCGTTCCCTTGGCTTGGCGCTGTCCCAACTCTTTTGAAATGCGTCTGGAGCGGTGCCATGTCATAGCATGCTGCAAGGGTGACAACCACACAAGAACTAGAGTTCATTACCAATCAGAAGTCACTCTAGAGCAACGAGTTCTGGACAGGCAAAGGGGTTCTGGGTGGGGCCAGAACAGCCCCTAAGCTTAGGGGGCTTTCTGGCCGCAGAGTCCCGGGTACCCCCTCCCCCCTTCCGTTTTCCCAGGTTGTGGGCGGGTGGGTGAACACAATCTGTAGCAGTAGTAAGATTGAACATTCTACCCCGTGGTCTCCACTAGTGTTGCAAAGAGTCTGGAATAGGTGCTGCTCACCTAGGAAGGAGCCGCAGCCTCTAGGAGAAACTGGTCTCTACATACTAGAAGCGACGGCTAGCGAATGCCCATCTTCAGGAATCCTTGATTGTTCCCACCAATCAATGGATTGGTAGATGCCGTGATGATGGACAGAGCCACGTGGCCAAAGCATCTCCTCCAACTTAGTTAACTCGGTTGCTCCCCGAGAGCAACTCCTCCTTGCCTCGGGTGGGTGTTTTGATCCAACGCTCCCACCCTAAGTGCATTCCTCATCTTAATTTCAGGGTTGCCGTTGACTCGGGTCTTGGTCCCAGCTTAAGACCAAAAAAGCAAAGCTCCGGACTGAGAGCTCAGGCCTGAGTCCTCAGTTACAATCTGGAGGCGTTTGGCTCATTTTTTCAGGGTTCCGAGCAGGGTAGGCGAGGGTAGTACGCTGGGAATTGTTCCCGCAATTACCGAAATGAACCCCTGCAGTCCTCATTGTCAAGCAAGCTGTGCTGTCACAAAGCTGCACCATGCTGTCACGCTGTGCCAGGCCATGCTGCAAGCTGTCACACTGCAAGCCGTACCACCCGGCGTTTTGGAGGGTGAAACGATGCGCAGACGTTGAATTCAGAATAGCACGCGGCACGTGCCACTGGTTCAAGCCCGGTAGGTATGCACAGGCGCTCCGGAATTCGATGAGGAGGGCGAAGGAATGAGGATAGGCCTCTGTTTAGGTGAGGGTAGGTGGGGGAAGGGGGGGGCTGCCTTGTGACAGACATGACAGAGTGTCTCCTGGAATCCAACGCTGCGTCAGGCATGGGTGGCGGAATGATACTGGTGGAGATGGATTCCTTTTTCTCGATCCGGTCAGCGTTCATAGGCAACTCTGCCATAACGGGCGGGGCACTTCAATTAGAGCAATCTCTGAGCTTCCTCTACGAGAACATCCTGAAGTCCAATACCGCGGAATATGGCGCAGCCATCGATGTGCAGGGGGGCACTGTCCATGTCCCCGTGACACTGACCCTGTACGAGACGCTAGTCGCGCAGAACAATGCGAGAACCTACATCGGCGGGGGCTTGAGTGTGACCAGCGCGCACGTTGTGATCACGAATTGCAGTCGCATCACACAGAACCATGCTGGGATGTTTGGGGGGGGCATCTACGCCATAGGCAACTCGGTCGCGGAGATCGATGGGGGGAGCATAGTGGACGGGAACATGGCGGGGTATGAAGGCGGCTGCCTGTATGCTGACCGCAGCACATTCAAGCTAGAGGAGATGCAGCTGCACAGCTGCATCGCGCTGGGCCAAGGGGGGTGCGGATACCTGACGCAACAGAGTCGCCTGGAGGGGGCTCGGCTCACCATTCTCAACTGCTCGTCAGAGGACGCGGGGGGCGCTTTTCTGGTGGGCGACCCCCCACCACTTTGCCCCTCGCCCCCGCATCTGGCTCTTGTCTTCCGAGACGGAGTCTATGTAACTGGAGGGAGATGAATCCCGAAGGGGGCGGCGTTGGTCCAGGTGAGCGATGCCAGCGAAATTGACCTCCGCTGGACAGAAATGAGCACAAGCACAAGCCAGGTATTTGGACGGCTCCATCCCGCCCGTCGAATGCGGCTCAGGTTCTGCCGCACACGCAGAGAGCTGCCGTGTCGGCTCTTGTCAGAACGGACGGGGCCTCCTTCGTGCCTCGCCCCCCTGGAGACGCAGGGAGGCGCTGAGCGCAGCAGACCCCGGGATGCCCTTAGGTTGCACAAGCGGATGAGGACGTTGGCAGATGTTTTTGGAGTTGAAAAATGGGTGGTTTTCTGCAGTGCGTTGCCCTCGGTGGAAGCAACCTTCTTGCGAAGCTGAGCAGTGCGGCCCTAACTCCACCCATTGTGCGCAGGCACAAGGTGGCTGCATCGCAGCGAGTAACTCGCAGGTGTCGCTGGTGGAAACCACATTGGCCAACAACCGCGCCGTGGGCGGGGGAGGCGCGCTCAGCATAAGTCACACCATTCTCACGGTGCTTGAGTGCCAGCTGCTGGACAACACCGCGGTTCTGCGTGGCGGCGGGATCCGCGTCGAGAGCGGCTCCTTGGTGAACCTGAGCGACACCATGCTGGAGGGGAACACGGCGGAGTCTGAGGGTGGCGGGCTGAGCATTGTTGACGATAACGCCGCGGCCCTGGAGCACAGGAATGCGAGCGAGACGGTGGTGACAATCACAAACTGCACCTTCGCCAACAGCAATGGCTCCCACGGTGGCGCGGTGTTCCTGCAGAAGGCGGAGTGGCTGGGCGGCCAGACGGTATTGGAGCGGCTGACCCTCGTGAACAACAGCGGCGTCCGAGACGGGGGCACCCACTGGGAGCACATCTTCTGGGAATTCACAAACACAAGCGGCAACCCACCGCGGTGCGTCGCGGCGGCCGCGGCAGAAGTCCGTCTGTGCGGAGCCCCTGCAGCGCTCGCGGCCCGACCCGCCGTCGTGCGCTGCGTCACCCAAGCTGGTGTGCAGGGATTCGGCTCCTGGGTGCATTCAGAGGGAGGGGAGGTCTGGGGGCTTGTCGGAGTGCTGCGCCGATGCGGCAGGCGTGGACTCATTGCGGGAGGGCTCACCTTTGCCTCAGGTGTGACAACTGTAGCTCCACTCCGGAGTTCATACCCATCCTCGCGTCCTCGGCCGTGCGATTCGCCGCGTTGCAAGACGGCAACGTTAGCCTTGAGATCCCGGCCAACGGTACCTTGTACGCCAACTCCACGAACGCCATTCCGGTCTTCTCATACGTGGCCCTCGACTACTACGGCGCGGTGGTCATCCCGTTTTCCAGCGTCTCCGTGTACGCCCAGGTTGAGACGGATTCCGACCTCGATCTCTCCGGCCAGGTCAGCGTTGTCCTACCCCGGCTCCCAGTTCCCGCCGATGAGCGCGTCTAGGGCTGACAGGACGGTATCTGTGGAGGGCAGGAGTGGGCGCAGGTGGATGTGGAGGGGAGAGCAGGGGGGTAGGCAGGAAGGAGGGGTCGGGGAAGAGGGGGACTCTCGCCCACCTAACTAAGACCAAAGACCAATGAGCAAGGATCATAGAACAAGCAGGGGCCGGGGGGGGGTTGGAGAGGGGCAGCTAGAAGGGGTGGATGAATTCGGTAGGGCTTGGCTCTTTCCGATGAAAGCCATGCATCCTGGAACGGTATTTATTTACAACGCGTTTATTTATGGATGAATCTGGCGAGGAGGGGCGGGGTGGGGCGCTGCTGGTCGGCAGACGGGGGTGCAGTACTTCAGCGACGGCGGGCTCTTCACCGGGCTGCTGGCCACGGGGATGCCGGGCACCTCCTCGAGCTTCCAGCTGGACCCCCTCGGGATGTCCGGCTGGGAGACCGTGACGGTGAACCTGCACCTGATCGAGTGCGCCCCAGGGGACCATCTGAACGGCCTGAAGTGCGAGACCTGCCCCGCGGGCTCGCTCAAGTTCTCCAATGACTCCAACCCGTGCGTCTCGTGCGAGGAGTACGACGGCATTGAGTGCCTTGGTGGGGCGTCCTACCGCATCGATCAGGTTGCGCCCTCGCCCTCGCCCTCGCCCTCGCCCGGCTGCTTCGTTTGCCCCCCTCGGGATGGAGCGAGGGGAAGGGGGTTGTAGCTTCGCTCCTCCAGGTGCTATTGCGGGTTGGATCGATTCAGGAGGTGGCCCACAGTTCCCTGACGCCACCACCAGGTGTCAGGCGGTGCCTTCGGGTCGCTGACTGGACATTCCGCGGTTGCGCGCCCGACGTCCCGATACCTCTCTGAGGACGCGTCCCGATGTGTTGAGAACGGCCGCCTCGCGGCCGCCTCGCCCTCTGTGCCTGCGACCGGGCGCGGCTACCCTCGACCCCGGAGTGCGCCTGCATGCGCATTGGGCCCCTGCAGTTGTAGCGGCGCTCATCCGAAACGCGACGCGGCGCGGTGGGGGTTTGGCCAGGGCTGGTGGCTGTCGCCCAATGCGCAGTACTGCGGCGACGTGGCGAAGCGGGCGGAAGGCGAGAGCGAGGAGGAGTGCCTGCTCAATAGGGTGCGCTCCCTCCCTCTCTTCTCCCCCTCGTGC
>LGRX02016064.1:0-22998 GCA_001247695.2 Cymbomonas tetramitiformis | reverse complement strand
TTCTGCCTCCGCCGCATTCGCCGCGTATTCGCACCGAAGCACATACGATCCCCCAGACCACAGCTTGCAGGGCGCCCCGCCTCCACCAATGAGCTTGCAGGGCGCCCTGCCTCCACCAATGAGCTTGCAGGGCGTTCCGCCTCCATCAATGAGCTTGCAGGGCGTTCCGCCTCCACCAATGAGCTTGCAGGGCGTTCCGCCTCCACCAATGAGCTTGCAGGGCGTTCCGCCTCCACCAATGAGCTTGCAGGGTGCCCCGCTTCCACCGCTGGTGTCGCGAAGTCATCCGAGCTTTCGATTCTCTCCGATCTACCCAGAGGGAGAGGGAGAGGCATGCAAGAGAGAGGCAGCCCCGAGATCCACTCCCTAGCTGAGGATGGCTCCGGCGCAGGCTGACATGGACCTCGGGCGTGCGACTGGTCCAAACAAAGGGGTCCACGGCAAGGGGTCTCTATGTCAACATATCAGGGGACTAGATCAGATGTGGGCTCTTAGTATGTGATGCGAGGTGCTCTTGGGTCTCTTAGCAGCGGACGCGAGAGGCGGACTCCCCCGCCCCATGAGACGCGAGCTGCTCGGCCTCTTGGGGTGTTTTTGTTACAGACCCTAAACCCTAAACTCGCATTTGAGTCGGTGCCCAGTCGCCACCGCACACTGCCAGTTCCCGGGACAGAAACATGGGCCGCGAAGGGCTTTCGGGATGACGCTGCTCCTGATGGCGCTCGCGATGACGCATTTGCAGGTGTCGAAGTGCGACTTCATCGACGCGTGCACCACAGATGGGTCTGCGGAGGAGGAGGCGGGCCGGTCTGGCAGCGGACTGCAGGGGCCTGAGACGATACAGGTGTGCGACACGGAGAGGTACTCGTCCAATCTCCCGAGGTGCGGTGGCTTGCTGGGGCTGTCGTGCAAGCACGGCTACCGGGCGGACTTCGTCTACCGGGCGTGCAAGAGTTGCCCCCCCCTGATGATGGTCATCACGGTCTCGGCCGCGGTGGTACTCAGCATCTGCGCGATGCTCTACTTCCTCTTCATGATTTTCCGCACCGTGGATGAGAACGTGAAGGGCGACTCCGCGGAGGGCACGGATGACATCACGACGATGATGGTGCGCATGAACCAGGGCCGCTGCGCTCTGGGGATCTTCGTCGGTTACGTGCAGGCACGCGCCGCCCTCCCCTCTCCGGCCGCCCCCCTTCCCTCTTGCAACGTGCTCTGAGCTATTTTTGGAGTAACTTTGCTTGGTTGGTGCGGGGCTCTGCACGGTTGGATTCGAACTGGGTCTGTTGTGTTCTTTAGCTTGGACCAATGGCTGACAGATGTTCAAAGATCAGTGCTTATCTTCCAATGGGACGTTGGCAGTCGCCATGACCCTGCGCGGGTGGCGGAAGAGTCGACCAGGAGCGGTCATGGTCATCTCGGTGGGGCTTATGTCTCGCGAGGATCGAAAGTGAGGATTCCCAGGGTGTGGCTGAGCGCATTCCCTGAGCCTCCCCCTCGGCGGGGTTCCGGTTGGAGCAGGTGCTCGGGCAGATGACGCTGGTGTTCCGCACGTCGCTGATGCCCGGGATGATGAACTCCATGTTGAGGGTCTTCCGGCCCTTCGCCATAATCGACACGGCCTCCCTGTTCAACGTGCCGTGCATCCTGTACCACGCAAACCTCCTCGAGCCCTCGCGGACCTCCATGTTCTACCTCGGGTTCTATGACGCCATCATCACTCCCTGGTGCGCTGCGCTCACTGTGCCCTGCGTCATGTTCTATGACGCCATCGTCACTCCCTGGTGCGCTGCGCTCACTGTGCCCTGCGTCATGTTCTTTGACGCCATCGTCACTCCCTGGTGCGCTGCGCTCACTGTGCCCTGCATCATGTTCTATGACGCCATCGTCACTCCCTGGTGCGCTGCGCTCACTGTGCCCTGCGTCATGTTCTATGACGCCATCGTCACTCCCTGGTGCGCTGCGCTCACTGTGCCCTGCGTCATGTTCTATGATGCCATCGTCACTCCTGGTGCTGCGCTCACTGTGCCCTGCGTCATGTTCTATGACGCCATCGTCACTCTCTGGTGCGCTGCGCTCACTGTGCCCTGCGTCATGTTCTATGACGCCATCGTCACTCCCTGGTGCGCTGCGCTCACTGTGCCCTGCGTCATGTTCTATGATGCCATCGTCACTCCCTGGTGCGCTGCGCTCACTGTGCCCTGCGTCATGTTCTATGACGCCATCGTCACTCCCTGGTGCGCTGCGCTCACTGTGCCCTGCGTCATGCCCTTGGGCTAATCCTCGCGATGGTAGTGACGCCTACCCTCGTCTGGCAATGCACAGCTGCTGGTGAGCTGTGACAGCCGCGGCGCAGTCACTCGCCGGATGCGGCCGGCTTGGCATGCCCCACGCGTCTGCCGCGGCTCGGTGCGGAGCTGGGCGGATTGCTGCACCCTCCCTGTACCGCGCGTACACGTGTGTACGTGGTGCACATGATTTAGAGGCAGGCGCCACACCCCGCCCACTTGTTGGGCATGTGGCAGGCTGATGGCGCCGCAGCGGGTGGCGCCGCAGCGCCTGGTAGCAGGCCGCCCTGAGCTGGTAGCAGGCCGCCCTGAGCTGAGCGCGGCGACTCATCCATGCGGCTGCGTCCACCGCTTGGAAGCAGGCGGTCAGTTGCATGAGACCTGACGAGCTCTGCGCCGTCGGCCTCGCCCTTCTGATGGACGAGGGAGCTCACGCGGCGGTCTGACCGGGACCGGGAGTGTGCGCGGGCGCACGCCGGGATCCAGAAGCATGGTGCGGCTAGATGGGCGCTGCGAGTGCGAGAGGGGGGCTGATGAGGGCGGGAAGTGGCTCGGCAGGTTGGTGATCCTGTTCTTCGTGATTGTGTACCGGGGTATCAAGTTCAACATCAAGCGCAAAAAGGACTCGCAGATGAACATCCTGCACAACCACATGGCCGAGCTGTTCGACGCGCGCGCCGCCTGCGCCGGCTGCGCCCTCTTCATTATCACCTACATGCATCCCTCCGTCGCCACGCGCATGTTTCAACTCTTCAGCTGCGAGGTGCCCCTCCCACCCCTGCCTCTGCCGCGGCGCGCGGGGCACCCACAGGCGTCTGCAGCTGCGCCCGGCGCCCGGCACCCGGCGGGAGTGCGGAGGCTCCGCTGCGAGGAATGGCTGAGGGAGGAACGGACACCAGGCGCCGCAGTTTAGCAAGACGGCGGCTGAGGTGGGCTAATCGTTGCACCTCACACATGACCACTATGAGGTTGTTGGCGAGCGTGATCAGTGTAACCGGCGTGATCAGGGTGACCGGCGTGATCGGTGTGATCAGTGCGACCGGGCGTGATCAGTGTGACCGGCGTGATCAGTGTGATCGACGTGATCAGTGTGACTGGCGTGATCGGCGTGATCGGTTCTCTTGAGCGCAGCAATTGTCGGCATGAGCACAAAGCCCCTGGCAGAGCTCTCGCAGCCAATCCGCAGCGAGGTGCGCCTCGGGAGTGTACAGCAACAGCCGAGTGGCAGATCATGGTGACTGGGTAGGAGTGCCTGAGATGGCGAGGGCGTGGTTCCACCGGTGGAGGCACGTGGTACGGGGGCCTGGCCGAGGGCAGAGAGGTGCTGGAGCGCCCAGCACACCCTCGCCTTACTGCCGAGGCTGGCGCAGTCATGCGGCACGACTCCGCGCTTGGTGAGACGATCATGCACAGAGAAGAAGGGTGCGGGCGGGGAGGAGGAGACTGGTATGGACAGGATGTACAGTTCAGAAGCCGGAACTTGAGTTACCAGCCGTTCCTGCGCATGAATGCCGGCATCAGGTGCTTCTCGACGGTCTGGAAGACTGCGGCTTCGCTCGACGTTGTGACCATCGTCTTCTTCGTGTTTGGGTTCCCGGTGGCCCTCTTCGTTATCATGTACCGGATGCACTCCTTCAAGAAGGTGCGCGCCCGCCCCCCCCTGCGGAGACGCCTCGCTGGGCGGTGCGCCCGGCCCTCCCTGCGGAGACGCCTCGCTGGGCGGTGCGCCCGGCCCTCCCTGCGGAGACGCCTCGCTGGGCGGTGCGCCCAGCCCTCCCTGCGGTAACGCCTCGCTGGGCGATGCGCCCGGCCCTCCCTGCGGAGACGCCTCGCTGGGCGGAGCACTTTTTTGCGGGGCTTTTTGCGGGGCGTGTTTTCTTGGTGATGCGGCCAATGCCCATGCAGGTGCGCATCACCTGCGAGACCGGGAACGAGCACAGGGATCTCATGACGAGCGGGGTGTGGAAGCTCATGAATCCGAACGACGCCTTGTTCTTCAAAACTCATCAGAGCTTCCTCATGCCACGCCGCCGCCAAGGCTCGGACACAGGCAAGGTGCCGAAGGTGGACATCTACATGCACGAAAGCTCCTTCGAGCTGAGCACGAAGGAATATGAAAAGGCCGCTCAGGTGAGGACAGTCCCCTCGCTTTCGCGCAGCGGCCGCTCCCTGCGCGCTGCCGTTCTTCCAACCCCCTTAGCCCCCCCGCCCTCCCAGGCCAGACCCATATCTGATGGCATATTGGAAGGGTGACCAGACACCCGCTCTCTTCTTTTTGTCCTCGTACACTCTTCTCCTTTCTCCCCTTGCACTTTTGCCCGATGTACCCTCGCTGTGCTGATGGGCGCCACGGCTCAAGCCATTGCACGCTAGCAACGAGCTTGACCACGGGCCACCGCCCTCGGGCAGGCGAACGATGTGCTGAAGAAGTGGAAGCGGACCTCCAAGATCAATTTGTTCGACTTCGTTGTGACTCTCGGGATGCGCAACACCATGATATGCATCAAGCACGACTCCGCACAGACCGACCCCGTCCCGGCCGCCATCCACGAAAAGGAGGATGTTTGCTTCGGAGGTAATTCGTGCAATGACCCTCCCCTCTTGCCATTGCAGCCCCTCTGCTCCATGCACCTCTTTCCCCCCTGACCAACCCTGCTTAATGTGCCAAACCCCAAGCCATCCCCCCACGCCCAGCCCACGCTGCTTCTCGTATCCCCTGCCCTCCCTCCCACCCCATGCGGCATGATTTCTTCCCCCTTAATGCATCACGCCGCCCCTCCAAACTCATGTTTTATCACCCTCCTCTCTAGCGCCCGCGACCCACTCTGCTCGATGGATCTTCTTCCTCCCAAGGCCTGCCTGCTTCATGCATCCCCACGCCCCCGCACCCACCCTACACTTCTCCCCACCCCCCTCCAATAGTTATGGTTAAATTGGTGCCTGCGGAATTTTAGAGGTTTCTGTGTCGGTAGATAGATCAGAGTTTCCTGAGCCGTCAGATCAAAGCACCCGTGATTAGATCTGAAGGCTTTACACTTTACGGTATTTAGGAGTCCCGCCAACGGGAATCCGCAGCTCTGTTCTTTTGCCTTCCCTACCCACCCAACCCAGAAGACTGTAAGCATTTTGCCTTAGAAGCTGTGCATCAGCCTAAAAAGCATGTGAAGCTGAGAATCAGCCTAGAAAAGACATTCCAAAAAGAGATTTTCTCTCACACACTTAAAAGCATAAAAGAAGAAAGCTATTTTTTAATGAAATGCTATGCAGTGCGCCTGTTGGCAATGAGATGTGAAGAGCAAAAGAAACCCTGCATCTACACATCCTCGCCCTCCAGATCAACCCTGCGCCATGCCCACCCTTTCCGAACCGCACTGCTTCACACATCCCTGTCATTCCACCCTCCGTACTTCACCCAGAACCCCTTCAGTTGACCCCCTTTCGCGTATCCCGTCCTAACCCAGCCCACCCTATTCCAGCCCCTCCCTCCCTCCGCTCCCTGTGGACTCCCTCCGCTCCCCGCGGGCTCCCTCCGCTCCCCGCGGGCTCCCTCCGCTCCCTGCGGACTCTTTGCACGCTTCTTTCAGTATTGCCCTCTGTGGCGAGACCCCACCCTGCTCTACATGTATGACACCGCTTCCCTACTCAACCAATTTACTGCATTCCTTGTGAGAGTGCTCAAAGGCGCGATCCGGGTGGAGGCTTCCGGCAGGCCTGGTCCAGAACGTGCCGGTGACAATGCTGGATGACGCGCACGTGGCAAAGGTTATGGGGCAGTTCTATATCCCTTTCCAGGATCGCTGGTACGCCCCAAGGCTCCGCGCGTCGTAGGCTCAATCTGATTTTTGTTCCGGCGGTATGGCTGTGTGTCATCAAGGCTATGAATGACCCACCTGTGGCACGCTGCAGGTATTTCTGGCAGGCGTGGGACGTCACACGCCGCATGCTGCAGACCGGCATGGTGGTGGTGGTGGAGCTCGCCACTCGAAGCGAGACCGCCGCCCTGATGTATGCCCTTCTCATATCGTTCGTGTCCATACTTTTGCACCAGACCTTCCAGCCGTTCAAGGTAATCCCACGCGCGTAAAGCATTATGAAAGTATGCCCTTGCAAAACATGTTGTACTGATACGAATATTCCTTTTTCCCCTATTCAAGTTTTCCATGAAGTCTGAATGACCTGGAGCTGCAAGCTTGGCATATTCCCTTGGTACATTGAGCGTTTGCATCGGAGGTTCAGTAAACGAGATGCATGCACCGCTGCACGGAACCGCATGGTGTACTCGGGGTTCTGGGCGTTCGGTGCTTAGGGGCTGCGGGATGTGCCAACCCACTTAGGGTTCCGCCTTGGACAGTCTGCCTCGTCCGCCAGCACCGTGTCAACCCATTCCACCACATCTTCTCGGTCGTCTGTCCTGACGCTGCGGTGACAGGTGGACCCTGCGGTGACAGGTGGACGCTGCGGTGACAGGTGGACGCTGCGGTGACAGGTGGACGCTGCGGTGACAGGTGGACGCTGCGGTGACAGGTTGACACTGCGGTGACAGGTTGACGCTGCGGTGACAGGTTGACCCTGCGGTGACAGGTGGACGCTGCGGTGACAGGTGGACAGGTGGACTGCGGTGACAGGTGGACGCTGCGGTGACAGGTGGACGCTGCGGTGACAGGTGGACGCGGTGACAGGTGGACGCTGCGGTGACAGGTGGACGCTGCGGTGACAGGTGGACGCTGCGGTGACAGGTTGACAGGTTGACGCTGCGGTGACAAGTGGACGCTGCGGTGACAGGTGGACGCTGCGACAGGTGGACGCTGCGGTGGCAGGTGGACGCTGCGGTGACAGGTTGACACTGCGGTGGCAGGTGGACGCTGCGGTGACGCGTTGAGGCTGCGGTGACGCGTTGAGGCTGCGGTGATTTCTTCCTCGATGCTGCAGTGATGGGGCGAAGTGCTGTATATCGCGGGAAGCTCAGGCACAGGCTTGTCCCAAACGATGCAGGGTGGCCGATTTTGCGTGAGCTGATGACGTGGCGCATCCTTCTGAGGGTTTTCCTCGGAACACGTGATACTTTCCTGCGAGCAGCACGTTTGGGACAGCCCAACACAAGATGCACTGGGGACTCGAGGAGGTGGTGAGAGAGTGGTTGGGTGGAGGGGGGGGATGGGGTGGGGATGGAGGGGTGCTGGGACTCCAGAACGATGCGATGAACTCCCTGATGCTCACCGTGCTCATCAATCAATTCATGATGCAGGTGATGATCGTGTGGATGCGAGAGGACGAGTCCGCGGAGACCGGCATCGGCATCGCCATGATCCTCATGCAGGTGCGCCCCGCCCGCCTCCCCTCTTGCCACGGCTGTTCAAAATCGGAGGGCGCCTCCTGAGGTCCGGGAGGGAGTGCCAGTCCATTGGCGGAACCGATTCCATAGTCCGCGGCAGTGGCAGTGGCAGTTTGCTGACACCAGCAAGTGCCCTCCACATGCTACGGAGTGCTTCTACAGGAAATCGTAGCTGGGCAGCCGTCAAGGTTGCGCTGCGCGGAGATGAGAAGGGGCATGGCAGGGCTGAGCAATCGTTTTCGTCGTCCTCAGAGGTACCTCGAATGCAGATGCCTTTCAGGTCGAGGAGCGCGGGTGAAGGGCCGAGGGGTGGGAGCCGTGGACGGTTGCATTGGTGTGGGAGGTTGTTCCGCTAGTGTGGTGTGTCATGTTTGCCTCCGAGAAGCCTGCGGTTGCCGCCTGCGCCACACTTGCGGTGCTCAGCTTGCTGAAAAACAGGTGCACAAGAGTTGGCAGGCGGTGGCGTGAGCCGGGTGGGGGGAGGGGAGCGATGCAGATGTTTATCATGACCTTCACTATGACATTGGTGGCACCGGCGATGCGCCCGCTGTTTATGCTGGTGCGCAAGAAGGCCGAGGTGGCAAAGACCCAGATCCGGCGCAGGATGACCAGACACAAAATCAAGTTCCACAAGCCCACGTCGTTCAAGAGCCTAATGTCGCCCTCCACTCCTCCTAGCCGACCAGACTCTTCAGAGGCATCCGAGGAGCAATTTGAGTCCCCGAGTTCTGATAACGGCGACGAGGAGCAGACCAAGTTCCCACCGATGAGCAGAAGAGAGAAGGAGAAGATGGACCGGGAGGAGGGACACCTGCCCCCCGCGGTCCGGGAACCCAATGGGGGAGGGGGCAGCCGGTCAGTTCAGTTTGCCGAGATAGTCAATAGGGCCTCTTCCACGATAGGCACTCTCAGCTCCGCACCTTCCTTGGAACCCATGGTCCAAAACCCGACGTATGAATTTAGGGGTGCAGTGGTGCGCGGAACAGACCGAGCAGATGGGATCATGGAAGTGAACGCCATGAGTTCGTCATCTGACGAAATATGCCAAGCCCCTCTGGAAAACGATAGCATCGATGACAGGGTCGCCTCGTACAGGATGCCGGCTGCTGTGATTGGCAGCCTTGAGACAACCGGAGCGGCGGCGAATGGCGACAGCAACAGCGCGTTTGGGCGTCTCTTCTCAGTAGATTCTGCTAAGGGCACCGCTGACGGGGAATCTTCAGTTCATCGCAATGTTCGGGCAACGCCCCAGGAACTGGTCTCAGTCTTGGACGTCGGACCCAGAGACTCGATCTTGGACGTCGGACCCAGAGACTCGATCTTGGATGTCGGACCCAGAGACGCTCCAGCAGCTACCTTGATGACAGACTCTGCATGGGCGACAGACTTGCCTTTGCTGAAGACGTTAAACATTAATCTGGCGTTGCGGCACGACGAGTGTCAGGCAACTGGGACTGGCCAGAGCACCACGGTGGGATCGGCAGCACAGGTTGTGGGGCTTGCGGGCAATGAAATAGACATAACGATAGCATCCCAAGGAGACTTGTGGTCACCATATGAGAATATTGTGTTTGATGACAAGGAGGATGACGGCAGTATGTTCCACACTCAATGAACGAGGAAGCCTGTCAGTATTTGTGGAATAACGCGTGTCTTTGTAAAAACTAATGTACCAAAAAGAAGAAGGAAATATGAAGAAAAAGGAATATGAAGAAATGAAGAAATATGAAACATGAATTTCCTGTGGGAAGTAACTATTTGACATTTTAAGACATTCTAGCAAACTCAAAACCTTTTTAATACACTTCTAAACGTAGTTTGCTACCTTATTGTTTTTCATTCAATACCATAATGATATTACTGTAAGCACTTCAGCAGGCAACTCCTGCCTACATGTAAAGCATATGCACTGTGGCATGCATATATGTAATATGCAGTATCGTGTGTTGTTATTTTTGCAGTCAATTGCCTTCAGTCCTTCCGGAGATAACTATAGGCTATTGTGACTGTGACCTATGCCTTTGCACCTGCCGGAGCACTGGTTCCCCCTCAAACCCTTCGAGGACCCTCCAAACCCTCCGAGGACCCTCCAAACCCTCGGATTAAGGTCACTCGTTTACATGTCGGGTATGTTACCACTACACTGCTGCGCCACTTGTGATATTAATTATCCTCCCCCCATTTATATACATTTGTTTATATATACATATAATTATATAATTAAATTGTTTAGACGATCTGGTACCTCCGCCGAACGAGCCCCATTGATCTTTAGTCGGCGTCGGGTTTTCCTTCTGAACATGCCCCGAGATACGTCGCTACTTAAGTTTTTTTTTTCATGAATTTGTTTATTTTTTCATCACTTAGTTTTATTTCTTTTCGGAAAAAGGCGCCCAGCAGCGGGAATCGAACCCTGGTCTCTCGTTTACATGCCGGGTATGTAGCCATTACACTACTGCACCACTTGTGATATTAATCACCCCCCCCCATTTGTATACATTTAAATGGCACACAGGTGCGGTATACCAGCACAACAAAAATTACTAATACGGTAGGTCAGCTGGGGTTCAACTTTCAACAAGAGTGAAGTCGTACGACTAATAACTATTTAAACAAATACACACCACAGCAACAAGATAGCCGCATGTGTGTGTGTACGTATTTTGCTTATCACTGTTCTGAACGTGGTACGATAGGAGGTAGCACACACACACACACACACACATTCCGATAAAAAGAAAGTTCTTGAGAAGCCCTGACCCAGCCATTTGACATCTCCCAGCCTATGCTACTAATGCCGGCAAGTCGACCAAACTTCGACGCACTGACTAGTCAAGTAGTTGGGATGCTAACTATGTGGTCAGGTGTGTTTGACATATATCCTTGAGCATATTCATGCAGTAACCATGTCCACGCGTGTTCATGTACTCGTTTGGTATGAAAGATCATCCCCTTGTTATATCCCATCATATGCATTTCTAATCTTTGTGCAAAAGTCAACCCCCTTATCACCACGAGTCGTTAACTGACACGACGACTCCGCAATCCTATGCGGCTGTAGGTTCCAGGCACCCCTCTGTGCCTGATGGGAAGGGGTTTGGGACACCAGGGCGTGATATCGGTTGCATTTGTGGCTTTCGACTTTTTTTGGTAACTGCATTTTTCGCTATCAAGTGATAGCAATAGCCGCATGCCTCCTCTCTATCGGTAGTAAGATATGTAAAATCGCTGTCGACTGATAACGACAACTTGCAAATCGTGGTCGGCTGATAATTGTCATCGACCGATAACGACAATTCACAAGCCGTCACAGACTTTACGCGGTTGTCCACCCAAAAAAATCAGCAAATCGTTATGGAAACGTGCGCAAAACCAATTCGGTCGATATACAGCTCACAATAATTCTAGAGACATGTAGAATCGGTGGTTCTTTATGCATATTTTGTACCAAATCAGTTGTCGACTGGTATTGATATTGACCAAACAAGTGTCGACCGGTACCTATATCCCCGGATCAAGCCTCGACTGGAAGTGATATGTGAACATTACCTATCGACTGATAGTGACGAATTCTACATATCGATACTGGCGAAAAGTTGAACTATCGATAGCACGCCTTGTGGCACACACACACACACACCTACTTGTGTCGATATGTAAGGCATAGATAGAGTTGATCCCACCACTTTTCACAACGAAGTGAATTTGCATATCTGAAGCTCCAGTGGGTGCAATTCTTATAGGGTAGGGGGGTGCATGGGGCGTCGATGGGAGCGCAGCATGCGCTGCTGTAGGGTACCGACCCTTGCGATGCTGAGGGAGGGACATGAAATGTGCAACATGATATATATAATCATAAAGAGCACGAGTAGAGTATTCAGTGACACTTTTCAAAAATCGATTTGCATATCTGAAGCTCCCGTCCGGTGGCAGCAATTCTTATAGGGTAGGGGGGAGGGGGCGCCTCGCGCATGTCGCATGTTTTGCCAACCAACTGTTGAGCGGCTTACGTGGTTTTTGGATGTTGGTTGTAATAGGGCGATTCTCCTCGGAGGTCCGCCCGTTACAGAGGGACACAGCGCCGTGGGGGTGCGTCAAAACATCCTCAGTATGTTAGAGGGCGCCCTCGCGTTGAGTGTGGAAAGTATGCGATCTCAACTAGGATGTCATTCGACGGCGCCTATTTCAAGTTACATGCTGAGCTGGGAGTATGTTTATTGTTCACTCTGGCTTACCACCACGCAGTCATGTGCGATTTGCGCCAAGCAATCGGAGGCATCCGATAATTAAATCAGACCGTGATAATCACGACGTGTGTCCCGGCACGACGGGGCATACAAGGCTTATATAAGCGATTCGCGGCAGTCTATAGATCGATCCTTACAGACACGACCGGGAGGAAATGCTCCATGCAGGAGTATGCGCGCGCACAAATATGGTCTCAAAGTGGGTGTTGTCATCATGGGATGGAGGACATCTTCTAGAGTAGAAGGTATTGGATGGCGTCAGGTGACGGAAAGCCCTAAACGTGACATGTCATCGAGAAATAGCGGGTGATTCAGCTGAGATTGTGTCGAAAATCTCAAGGGGGAAGCATATGAGGAATAAGTGCTAAAGATGGCGGAGCGCATACAACACTGAGAAACCCTGCGGCGCATTGTGATGCCAGGTTTGCCCAAGCGGAGCGAAAAGTTCACAATAATGTTGCGGGTAACTGTCAGATCATCGTGACGTATAATCAAAAAGTTGAGAGCGCAAATTTGACAGGATTGTCGGAAGGCATCATGCGGCAACGTGTGAAGGAGAAGGCATCTGAAGAATCTAATAACTACTTCTTGAAAGAGTTGCGGAGGCTGACATTTGTCATCCGGGCGTTAGGATTGTCAAATTTGCTCGGGCACATTAAAGATATAACGCTTTTCCAACAGACAGACTGTCAACACCCTACCTTGGTAGGTGCAAGAGAAGGAAATTCATTTATTTCATGACGTGTTCATGAACACGCTGCGCACAGATGAGTTGCACAACCATAAGCTCGCCGAAGAGAACTTCCCCTTATTATTTGGGCACCATGCAGCGACTCGCTGGGAAGACGTACATGGGCGTGCATCTTACTGTCGCCTAAGCTCATCAAGGGAAAGGGAGGGTTGCATTTCACAGTTCGTTGAGAGAGCTGGCAAAGTGGTGCGATGTGTCCAGGCAGTGCTTTGAGGAGCGCGTCAAGCGTCATGAGCAAAATAATCACATGGACGGCGAAGTGCATGGACTTGATTCGGCGTTTGTTCATCGCCGTGTTTGCTATCTGCGCATGATGGTGAGCGCCTACTAAAGAATCTTTACGACTGGGCGGCTCAAGTGGGAGAGATTGAGCTGCAAGATTTCTACGAGCTTTGGGAGCAGCACGGCAGACTGGTGAAATCCCGGTTGCTGGTGGCTCGCGTGACGGAGGGTTATGCTTCGAGGTGGCATAATGCGTGCCTCTAGTACAGTGACCATGCATGGAGGACCTATTCATGGACGACAGTTTGTATGGATGTGCACTTCTTTTATTGTATTTGTTTCATCTTTGTGCATTGAAAATACAGAATGAGGCAGTCATGGAGGGCATCGGCTAGACCATAGATAGACGATGCCACATCCGCGAGAGGGATCGCATAAGATAAGTATGTGAAGGAAAGCTTGAGTTCATCGAGTACAATGGGCCCGCCTCAACTGAGTGTGATGATTTTTTGACCGCGGCGCTTGACCTTCACTTCAAAGGGAAGCCTCGGAGATTTCGTCGCACGGATGTGCATAACAGAGGGAAGTATTTAGGTAGATCATCAATGGTTAGGCGCCTTTGGCAGAGAATCGGCAAGCTTGTATTCATGGCGGATGATGAGTGGTCGATTGTGTTGAAACGGAAATACATTTGATGAGTTCAAGTGCTAAGACCAATAGTAAGTAGCACAATAGCGGCAATTTGGAATAATGTATTGATGATGCTTGCATTATCATAACTTTATCGGCATGATATAATGCATGTTAATATCATGGAGGAATATCATATTCTCCCACTAATGGAAGCCGAGGATGTCATTTTTGTTAAGTGGAGAAAATTACAATTATACCCAAAACGTTTCTGAGGCATTTCCCCCCAGCTTTCAGCCGGGAAACCGCAGCTGTGCTGCCACGGGCTTGCTCACCCGTTACTTTCTTGGACTAGGTATTTGACAAATAAATTAGTGTAACAGGTTAGAGGTTAAGGGTCATCCGGCCCCAATCCCGTAATTTCCCCCATAAACTACGTAATTTATGGCCCCAGCCAGGATGGTGCCAACTAGCATTATTCATATCTGGGGAGAGTGAAGGGCTTTGTGGAGGCGGTGGAGAAGGAGGGGCGGGGCTAGGTGTGGTGGTGGTGATGGGGAAGGTGGTGGTGGTGAGGGTGGAGGAGGTGGAGGTGGGGGAGGAGGAGGCGGTGGAGGTGGCGGTGGCGGTAGGGGATGTGGAGGGAGAGAGGAGGTGGTGGAGCGGTGGAGGTGGGGGGTGGGGGGTGGCGGAGGCGGGGTGGAGGAGGTGGAGGAGGTGGGGGTGGCGGAGCGGAGGCGGAGGCGGAGCGGAGCGGAGGCGGAGCGGAGGCGGAGCGGAGCGGAGGCGGAGCGGAGAGCGGAGCGGAGGCGGTGGGGGACAGGGGTGGTAGAGGGCTTCCAGGGGTGGAGGGTTTGGTGGTGGCGGTGGAGAAGGAGGGGGGCTAGGTGGTGGTGGTGGAGTTGGAGATGGAGGGGGCGGAGGGGCTGGAGAGATGATGTCGATGTTGCTGGAATGATTGCGGTCGCTGGAATAAACACTGTCGCTGGAACGATTGCTGTCGCTGGAATACTTGCTTTCGCTGGAATCGCTTTCAGACACAGTTGAAGAGGTGGTTGGAGACTTGGTGGGGGAGGTGGTGGGAGAGTCAGTGTACAGTACAGTTGGGGACTCAGTTGGGGAGGTGGTATATCTTTGGTAGCTTCCATCTGAAAATCCAAAAGTAGGATTCAATCAAAAGACAGTTTAGGAAAATGACAGATTTTGGATCCTGCAGACCATTCAAAAAATCCAGGTCGTGGGAAAAGCTGACAACCTGGAAATTCTGCACACCGTAATCCTAATGTGTTCATGGGTTTTTTACGCCCCTTGAACATCGATTAGAAAACAATTAGACATGTGTTAGGTCAATGCCGATTGTTGCCACTGTCAAAAGGCATTATATATATGCACGTGCTCAATCTGCTACAACTTTACACGCACAATCATGTTATGCACAGCTGAAAACATCCACATTCACAGATGTCAACCCAATCCCTGCATCGGGCATGCATGTGTTTACAAGACCTTCCCCCATCACACACACACACACACACACGATAGCCGTCCGCTAGATCTTAGGTAACATATCCCGAATAGCGTGGGTTGTGGTAACTCGGCTACGGCTCCACAGTTTTCGTGATTCTTGGTGAAATTTGTGCATCTGTCGTATAATGATCGCGAAATAACAATGGCACAATTTCTGCACGTGTAGGCCGAGATTCCTATTTTGCGGGATTTGATAAGAATTCGAAATTTACCCTAGTAAGGAACTTGCCCTATCAGTTGTGGGTAGGCTTTGGACAATAACATCATACAAAGGAGAGCGCACGGATGGGAAGCGGAGCTTTATTTCACAGCATCATGTGTGTACAACCTAGGTGTTGCGAAGATTTATTAATAATCATACCATCATGGCAAAATTGCCCTTTGAAATTAGCACACACAAACCAAACACCGTTGGGCGAGATTTTTAGTGCTCTGATCGGGCGCGGGATGAGGAGAGTGGAAACCTTCCCACGCACGACCACCACACACGGCACACAGACTTCGGGCACCATTGGGCAAGCATCAGAATAGTACTCTTGCTGGGGATGACAGGCGCACAGAGGATTTGTCAAGTCAATCTTGAACATACATAACAAACGCGCGTGTCAACATATTTGCACTCATTATTGTCAATTAAGACTACAAGAAGGTTAAGTAGGTCTGTATTGTGGGGACAAATGACCCCTAGCTTAGTTCCCTACCCTGTCCGAAAGAGAACCCTGAAAAATGAGGCAAAAAGCTCTATGATTTGACTGAGAGAACTCCGGCTTGAGCGCTCAGTAAAGACTTTTACATTTTGTCGCTAGCTGGGGGCAAACACCCGAGGCAAGGGCAGCCCTCAGATGCAGATGAGAAATTGTTCGTAATTAAAGTTATGTTTACCGTGCGACACGATTGGCTGTTTACGACCCTGTTTGCATCGTTGCGTTGCGCCTCATTATAGAGAAACGTTCGGTGAGGATATTTCTGAATTTGCACCTAGCAAGAGCTCTACCTGATATGACACGATGTCATCATTTTTCAGTTATGTAGCAGACGGATTTTCTGACCAGACCTGACAAACCTGACCGCTGGATTGTGCATACCGCTTTTTCTTTCTTTCTGATCTACATGCGTATCCCCCGCCGCGGCATAAGGGTGGTGTGGATCCCGGAGCTCAGCTCCCTGTTCACTTGCAATTGAACCAGCAACGTCCAGATGACTGGCAGTGTCTGTGGTGCAGGATGACCCGTCTTCATGTACATAATTATTTATTTTGGCCTGGGCACCGATTCTTTGATGATGTAATTTGGACAACACTTCAGAGCGGACGGAGCCTCCGGGGGGGTCATCGCTCGGTGGGATAATAAACCCAGCAGGGTGGACAACGGATCCGGGTCCAGCTCATCTTGCAAAATTCAAGATGCATCCAGAACATTTTCAGGATTCAACGCTTCGGATCCGGGAAATGAGTCTCCGTGGGTCCGACGGTTTCTATGTTGCTACCAAAACAATTCAGCATTTGAAATATCAGTTGTGATTATGAAAATGTTGATTGTGAAGGGATTTACAGTAACCGAGGGAGCTACTTTATATAATATATTAATGACCTACAAAATGTATTTTCTGCAGACATTTTGGTGAAGCTGCAAAAGATTTTGTATGTAGATATTTTATAGCTCAAATGTACAAGAGCCGTAATTTTATATATTGGACGACGCATAATTTAGTATGATACACTGTATATGCTCTGACATAATCTGGCAACTTTGCACTATTTAAAATTTACTACAACTTGATCCTGGTGGTATGGTTATGTTATCACTGTCAGGATTGCATATGTGTGCACAGTCGGCAGCATCTGCCTGTCATGCATGTCCAGGTGATGGGGGCGTACATGTTGAGTCATCATAGGTATTCCCCACGCACATCGAGCTAACAATCATCTGGGCAATGTCGGAGATGTCTTGGATGTCTTGGATGGCATTTGACAGGTTGCTCAACATCGTCATGGTCCACTGAGAGAACATGTTGTTGTGGGTTGAAATATACAAATTGGCATCAGATGCATGCTGCTCGGTTTGAAACTCTAGCAAGACGCGTACTTGCGCTGTGGGTGCTAGGTGTGCTGTATGCGCTGTGTGCGCTGTGGGCGCTGTGGGCGCTGTGTGCGCTGTGGGTGCTAGCAAGGCGCGTGATGCTTGCACTGTGGGTGATGTGTGCGCTGTGGGTGATGTGTGCGCTATGGGCGCTGTATGCGCTGTGGGCGCTGTATGCGCTGTGGGCTCTAGCAAGGCGCGTGATGCTTGCGCTGTGTGCGATGTGGGCGCTGTGGGCTCTAGCAAGGTGTGGGATGTTTGCGATGTGGGTGCTGTGTGCGCTGTGGGTGCTGTGCGTTCTGTGCGGGCTGTGTGCACTGTGGGCTCTAGCAAGGTGTGCGATGCTTGCGCTGTGGGCGCTGTGTGTGCTATGGACTCTAGCAAGGCGTGTGTGGGCGCTGTGGACTCAAACTTTGTTGACAACGACACATCAAATAAACCTGTATGTTGCAACCATTTACAGTGCTTGTTAGCTTTCCTCAGTGAGAAACCAGGCTCCAGACCTGGAAAGGATATAATATACCAGGGACCCAAATATGCTTGTTTATTATGTGCCCCAACTTACATATGCACTTTTAATATGTTGGATGTCAGCATTCATAAGGTACTTATCCCGATACCGGGATTCTTAAACTCTTCATGCAATCACGTGCGGGTAGTCAATTTGTCTACTGCTGCATACTGTGTAATCTCGTATCAGCATCAGCACATTATATAAGCCAATACGTAACACAACAAAAAAGAAATGTGTACCAGCCACACACACACACAGAAAGAGACCGTAACGTTTCAGAGCCGAGGTGCATGCAACCGTAAAACGAGAGTCATGCTAGACACTGAAAGCGTATATAACAGCGCGCCAAGCAGAATTTACTATACTGAAATCATCAATAAAGTGCAACCCTACAAATACCGACGATTTATACTGCTGATATCATTCATGAGGTGTGAGGCAATAGCCCACACATAATATGCTACTATATGAATATTGTTTTTGCAATGGGATGTGCCATCGAGAACATATAGTTATGGTTGCGCACCGATGGTTATTGCGGTGAGATATAGCACATGAGCTGGATCAGGTCCGTCCCATAATAATGTGATGGGGGTAAGATGAAGTGACACAGCAACCGACGGAGATTCGATTCCGGTCTTTGTGTCCGTGTAACACAGTCACAGTACGACACCTATCATAGGTACGGGTCACATATATACAAAGGCATAATATACAAATTGTACACTGTTAGAAAAAGAAGTATATATATGGATGATAGTATGACCAGTAGGTACATGTCACTGCCGAATGCCTTGCATCACTCGTGGCGTGCCAACGCCCAGGTCATGGAGTAAGCGCATTCATCTAGTGGCATGCCCCCGCCTCTCGCGGCGGCTCACTAAATGTGCACTGCAAGTATTGCCGGCATGGACGATGAAGGGAAGCTGGCACCAAATGTGGGCATTGAGGTGCTCCATCCCCGCACAAACCAAGGGAAGATGCAGAGTGTGGATATCTACTCGCTATCACCCCCCTCAGCCTTCAGACTTAAAGCAAAGGCATACTGATCGACCGTATTGGGGAAGGGGCAGTGACCGGCGTTAGAAAGGTACCACAGGAACAGCTCCATCCCATGACCCATGACCCATGACTCATCACACACAACCAACCACACACAACCAACCACACACAACCACACGTATGTGCGATATTAAGACATTGTTCATATTCGTGGTTCGTGCACGATATAATATAGGTGCGTTCCGACGACCGCGCTAGCTAACAAACATATATCTTTGAGGGAGTAGCACACTACTGCTAGCTCCTATAGTAAATATGGCAGGCGCCCGCATGCCTCAAGACACTCGTGATAACGCGACAGTGGCAGCATGCTGTCATGACAGATGACACACATCATGCCAGAATTATGTAAAGATCAAGATATGCACAATGTACACACCGCGTTAGCTCAATATTGTAGCTACACATAACATATTTTGTAGCTCAGTGTATTATTGAATCGTAGAATTGAATCGAGCAATTCAGGAAGATCGCCGCCAGAATCTGGGTCGGCGCATGGTAGCTACACATCTTGGAACGACCTACACGGGGTAACGATTAATAAAGGATAATGCTGCAATTCAATATTGGTTTGCGTCCTATTATGTTAGTTATCAATGCGCGATCATGACCGTACCTCGATCCGTAATTTCTTCCACCACCATCACCGCATCGCTCCCGTTGGCCACTACTGTCAGCAGCGATGGCTTCGACGTAATGCGCACTGATATTTGCTGCGCATCATCTCGGATGGGTGGCGAGGTCTCAGCGCGAATGCCCGAAAGATTCGTACGGACAGACTGTAACGTTGCTGTCGTTAATGTGAGCAAACTGATGACGAGATTGCGACTCACACTATACGGCAGCGATCGCTGCATGCTGTTCTGTAGTTCTAGTTGTTGGTCGAGGTATACGTATACGAGGTGGACTCTTGATATCGCATGGTGAAGCCGTGCACGTCAACTAAAGAAATGTTGAACCTTCGTTGTCACCATTGTCAGGGATGTCGTTGGGATAAAGCGCGAATCAATGACACTGCCATGTCTCGATACACCACATCACATTACTGAGCACGTGAACGTATATATACGAGCGCTTTCCCGACTCCGAAGAGAGGCCAAAACTGCCTAGACTATGTAATGCACGTTTTGACTGCTTTCCGTTGGCATTTGCGTTACCGCATCATGGAGGCTTTTTATCATTAACAATTATGCGTTCGATGACGAATCATTACGAAATATTCCCGGATAATCGCACCGAAGGTGCATCTATTCCTCTCGTCCGAAAATGGAAAGAACACGTTTCTCCACATCCTATCAAAGCAATAATATGCCATATATGCCATGTGTGACACATTTATCATATCATATATGACATGTCATATATATGTAATCTGTCACAAGTTTACAAGTTTACACGTCACGCGATCTAATATGTTAAATATGGGATCCCGAATCTCGTGTATTAAATATAAGATCCCAAATCTAATGTGTTGAATATGAAGCATCGACCTCATGTGTTAACTATGGTACACCGTTATGATGTGTTAAATATGAGACCCAAAACTAATGTGTTAACTATGATCGAACACCGATTCTAATGTGTTCAATATATGACACGAGTGTAATGTGTTAAATATGGAAAGTTAATTCGAATGTGTTAAATATGGAACGCGGATGTAATTTGTTAATTATAAGACGCGAATCTTGTGTCAAATATGTGACCCACGCAGCCCTAATGTGTTAAACATGGAACGCATCGGTTTATTATGTTAGATATGAGCGACACAAACGTTGTATGTTCAATATGAAACACATGTGATGTGTTAAATATGGGAGACACACATCACCTGTTAAATACGAAACATTGACTCGAATGTGCTAAATACCGAATGCCATTATGAAACACACCGATGTGAGGTAAGGTTGTTACTGCGCGGTGTGCGGGCCTACCAACTATGTGTATAAAGCGCCTTCGGTGCGTCGGCTTGGAGCTCATGCATGCGAGCAGCGTTTATGATAGTATCTTGGAGGTTTTGAAAAGTTTGCGAAGGGTTTCGTCGTTATTGGTAACTAGGCACGGTCGATCTCAAAAAAAGAGATCTCCACTAGACCATCTGACCGTAAGATCATGTGCGCGACAGTGCTTCGCTAGTTCGCCCATCTAGCTAGGGCATCCCAACATGCCATGCGATAACGCGTGGGTGGCGTCGAGGTAAATGTACGCGACTGCAGTGGCACTGTCATCGTTAGCGTCTGGCGATCGTGAGATCGGAAGTTCGTCTGTGTCGCCCGTTGGGATTCGCGCTTTGCTGCTGATTAAGTAAGTTAAAATGCCACTATATATTCGATAAACTTCGTGTTTGGCATTAACATATCATGATGTATTCGACACAGACATGATTATATATCGGGCAACAACCCTAAAACTGTAACAGATGCTTCCTATATGGAATGCATGCTATTTATGAGGTACAGGCAATTGACAACTGCCTTATATCACACACTTCCTTGAGGGGGGAAGAAGGTGGATATATATATATACCTAGGCGGAGTGTGATCGACTGAATGGACGCGACCTTCGACTTGTTCGCCGCCAAATGCGAACCAGGTGGGGTACACCCGGAACTGGTAGAAGTCGGACATGACCACCAGCACCCCATACGCACCGTGGTCGCGGTGGTTCGCCTGCCTGCCTGCACCGTATTGCGTGATCAATACGGTCTTAAGGCATTATTATTATCAAAAATATATCTGAAATTATGAAAATTAGCCGAAAAGAGCCCGAATCATACGAGTTATCAGGCAAATGAAGATCATTTCTTCATTCAAACAACTCGTTGTGCCTTAGATAGGCTGTGGTGAGGCAAGGCAACCTTAAAACCTGAAAAAAGTATTATTACACCGTAGGCATAAGGCAACATGAGCCAAAAATCACGTAAAAATGCCAAAAACAACCCGGAATTGACTTTTTTCTCAGGATTTTACTTTTTTCTCTTCATTCCAAAAACTCGTTGTGCCTTAGATATGTTGTGGTGGGGTGAGGCAATGATACGGCTGTAGATACAAGCGCCGTGAATATATTATCAATATACAAAAGAAACACTGCAAAGTTGGACAGCAATGCGAGTGTACGGATGAGCGGGTTTGTGAGTGCAGTCTCTCTAAGAAGATCTGCTGAAGCACAACGCTTCCTCACTTTTATACCTACGTCACCCATCATCTTAGATGGTACCGCCATTGGGTTGTGAACCCGAGACGTAGGTTGAACGACCAACATGGTAGTAACGACTAGTTCGTTCATGCTGCACATGCGAGTTCTGCGCATGCTGAAAGCTAAAGATGGTTCTTGGTTTGTTTCCAAGATGTATCTTTGCTTTGCCATCTTCGAGTTCAATCATACGAACTCTCGATGACAAGGATGCCTGATGATATGACATAATCATCTGGCGACATGTACAGTCATCGTCGACCGTACTGACGACTGTCATAAATGTATGACGCGACTCGACCTGTGCAGTCATGATCGACCATACTGTCGACTGTCATAATAATATATGACACGACCGACTGTCATAATAATATATGACATGACATGACATGACATGGTATGACATGTATGACACGTATGACACGTATGACATGTATGACATGTATGCCATCGGTCATAACCCTGACAGATCTCCCCTCTTAAGAGAGTTGTGACCTCACAACGGGCATACCTTTGTATATGTCTTTGATGTCTTTGTTGTTGTCGCTTCTTGCTGGTACCAGTCTTCTTACACCGATTTGAGGCGTCCCTCATGGTGTTTTTTAGGTTATTGGGGGGAACTGAGTCCACTTTAGTCCCTCACCTTACAGTTCTTAGGATGTAGCCCACCTTTCTGGAAATCGTATCGTTGAGTGACGTTCCAAGGTTCAATGAAGAGCGTTTTCGCGATACAATCCTACGCTGGATTACTGATTGATCCACACGTTATCATGTATGTGCTAGACGATTCAAAGCATCCGAAGTCTACGTTACGGATTATTTATTTGCGCTAGCCGTCGTCGCTTTAGCGAACGATGATCCCACGATTTAACGATTTATAATCGCACGATTCTCGGCCTGATATAGTGCACCCAACCCTTCCTCCCCTCCTTAAGCTACTTTGGAGGATCATAGGTGGCGATGGGGAGCCCGATTTTTGGGGCTTGTTTTTAATGCAAACGGAGTGGCCCTGCTTAACGGAATTGGACTTATAATCCTCAACCGGTCTGCTCAACTCCTCAATGTTTTTGTCCAGTACGCACGCCTTGACGAACATCTATCGCGATGAGTGAGAATGGATTCGCCACGTACTAATGTGAAATTTATTTAGTTATGTTT
>LGRX02016060.1:0-45562 GCA_001247695.2 Cymbomonas tetramitiformis | reverse complement strand
TCAGATCAAGATGCACCAGTTCTCAAATTTGCCATTGGCTCTCAGCGTGTGTGTCGCAAGTTTTATGAGAAATGTTTGCCGATATCTCATGGACGGTTGACGAAGCTAATAAAGGATTTATTTGCCGGAAGAAAACATAACAGGTAAACCAATTTACAGTTTTCCTGTAGGCTCCCATTCTTTGCATCAGATTCATGATAATAATATACATTTTTTTCCCTTTTCAGGCTGCACGGAAACAGCAAACAAGTGCAAGTACAGGGCTTGTCATATATTCCAAAAAACTCTCTAAAGGTTTCAGCAGCGAAAACCTTTCTGCAGAAGATTGCCAAAGAGCAAGGTCAAAATCAACCGGACAAGAAAGAAACACATCTGCCTCAAGGAATGACAAAGCTTGACGTCTACGAAAAGTTTATCGAAGAGCTTCCAGCCTTTGGTTCTGAGAGATTCAAGGTCAGTGAGCCATATTGGTATACGATCTGGAGAAAACACTTCAAGTGTCTTAAGTGTCCGAAGATTTGCAAGTTCTCGGAGTGCAAGATCTGCTCGACCGCAAAGCTTCACAAGCAAGTCGCCCCGGCCGAAATGAGAGGTATGTTAGAAAGAAAACCCACTCTTGTTCATGAGAGGTATGTTCAGAAAGAAAACACTGCTTGTTCATACACGTGACCACTTACCTGAATGTGTTTGCGTTGCAGTACGAATCGAAAATCTTTTGCAAGCTCATCGACTGGATGCAAGGGCTGAACGGGAGAAGTACTACAAACACATTCAGAAATCCAGCGCAGCAAAAGGCAACGCGAAGTGGTGGAAATATACTACCATGATCATCGATGGCATGACACAACGTACCACACAATTGCCTCACTTTCGTCGAATGCCCTCTTGGGTCAAAGACAATAAGGCATTGATAGATACCCACTGCATGGGGATACTCATCGAAGGCATCGGTCGTTTTATGGAATTCAATTTCAGTCATAACTACTCGGACAACTCGAACTATCTTGCGAACGTCATACAGCGGGCAGTAGCACGAGTTCATGAGCATCGACGATCGGGTGGGCATCCGTTACCGGAAGTATTGTATCTACAATTGGACAATGTAAGCAGCAATAAGAGCCACTTCTTAATTGCTTATTGTGCCATGCTGGTCAAACGTGGGGTATTCCGCAAGGTGAAGATCAACTATCTGATCGTGGGACATACACACGAAAATATCGATCAGATGTTTTCAAGGTTTTCTGGGGCTTTGAGGAGGCTGAACGTTTGGGACATCGAGCATTTGATGGAGGTGGCTAGGAACTGCTTTAAGGATGGAGTAGTTCCGGAATGTCAACTGATCGATGAGGTGCACGATATCAAGGACTGGATGCATGGATGCTATAACGAAGTGCGCGATGTCAGCTTCCAACATGCTTTCAAGATTTTTTCTGGCCCCACAGGCGACGTGTTAGTGCAGGCGAAACGTTATTCATTCGATCCAGTCTGGCTTCCAAAGGAAGGTGGGGTGAAGGTATTTAAGAGCAGCCTGCCCGAGGGCTCACCATGCTTTGTCGAGCCTAAATCCATTAACGAATTGAGCGCACGGAAACAAGCGAAGCAGCTTGCGACTTCCAGGAAGTCTACGAGCAATCCATTGAAAGAGATCGAGGATCTTGTCGTTCAATGCAAGAGAAATCTTTGCTTATGCATTCGAGGTAAGCACTGCACTGCTAGCGATTACGATTTGATTTGTCATATTTCAAATGTAAGTGGCCTTCTTAGTTTCTCGGGTTATGTTCTGCAGATGTCGCAACCACCGAGGAGGCGGAGCGGCTTCAATTTCTAGCCAATCGCGCAAATACTTTTCTTGAAGGGTATGTTCAAATGCAACGTGACATTGCGGCAGGAACGTTCGAACTGAAAGAGAAGACATTGTGGGTGCTGCACGAGGCTCCCTTTGAGGTTACTGGACCCATGATGCCTGTTCCTTCGGGTGCTTTGAGCGCGAACGGGCGAGATGCGGAAGTACTGATTGTCGATGAGCCAATGGCTGATACGAATGATATTGAACGTGGATACACGGATGCACAACTGGCTGATTACGTGCAGGGCCTTCGGGCCTCCGTAGCGGTTCACGTGCGCCCAGTACCTCGTCCTATCTACATCGGGGCACAAAAAAATACCATTAGAAGACGAGCTCGAGATCATCTTGCGCAATACATTATGGGAGAAACTGACGACCCGGACTACGATGTGAGCTACAGCAAGATGAAGAAAGGTAGCATGGCTGTGTTGATTGCTCCCGAATCCGAGAAGACTGCCCGGACTGAATACCCGTTTCGTATCGCTCTGGGAAGGAGCCGAGGATGGTCGAGATATCTGTACCTTTGTGAGGTACAAGAGCAGCTGCTAAATGAGAAAGGTGAGAAATGTTTGTTGATGTGATTGCACGCGCAACCTGCTTTTAACATCACAACGTTTTATGTCAATCTAATATCTCTTTTATCTTCTTTCTGGTGCAGGAGAAAAATGTTTGCGGTGGTTGACTTGTGGTACATTTAAGCTCACGAGCGCCTCCCAAAAGGAGGCCCAGAATGCAGACTCTCGGCTTTCGAAGGAGAAGGCATCGAAACCTGAAAGTTTCCGGCTGCATCAACGTACCAAGCAGGTGGCGCCGTATACACCAAGCGAAGTATTAGTAGCATGGGACTGGGACACGGAAGAGGAGCGCCGAAAGATCAATGCAAGCACACAGTGATGGATCCCGGGTGAGCAATATGACTTGTTGGTCAAACGAGTCATCGCCAGCGACATGTCAAAGAGCTTTGAGCCGCCCGAGCATAGAACACCCAAACTCTTACTGCGCGACGCAATCATGCCATTAGAGGATAAAGAGGATAAAGAGGATAAAGAGGATAAAGAGAACGCGGAGGCTGAAGAGGGTGAGAGTTCGGACGAGGAAGCCTCTTTGTCGTCCTTGTCCGATGATGACGACCAGATGTGTGAATAACTCGATCAGTCCGATGAACTTGTATATAGAAGTTGTAAAACAATAGTATATATTGTGAATATCTAATGTTGAACTATCGTGGTATTACCACGTTTGATTTCCTTGCACTCATTTTACCTAGTTCTTTTTCCTTGCACTCAGATTGTTCGGACTCCCAAGGAATCCTTGGGAACGCGTATCACATGGATGGAACAAACACCACATGTCTGCATGGTCATATAAAACTTGCTTTCACGGCATCCCTGTTCATTTTTTGATTACGCTCACCATCCACCCACCTCCTACCAACATTCCAAGAACATGGACGCTCAGCGAATCAACCTGACGGTCGATCCGAAACATGTTTTGTTTTTTATTGTTCTGCCCTTCATCCGTGCGAGGTACGATAGGAGAAGGCAAGCGCAAAGGGATTCAGTTGCTAGAATGAGAAACGGCGAATGCCCAGAGTGTATGAGGAAGTATAACAGGCCTATTTGGGAGGACAAGAATCGATGGAACGATTTATGGCATAAACATTTTCTTGAGAGGCACGACCCCGTGTGGCGTCGAGCCTTGGAGTTAGAACCAATCCGTCCCCGTTTTCGTCTGACACGCCTTGGCCGCCATCTGTTAAAACCGCAGAGTCACCCGAATTTTCACCCCGACAATCTCGATTGATGACCAGGTATATGTTTCTTTGTTTCTTTGTTTCTTTCTTTCTTGAGCAGGATTGCCTAGCTATCATCCTAGCCACAAATTCTTATCCACCTGTGAATTCTGTGTGCCCGCAGATGATGACACCATAGAAGCCAGTAAAGATGGATGGCCAGGTATGTGTTTCGGCGTGTTATGCATCCCTATTCATTTTTTGCTTACGCTCACCATCCACCCACCTCCTACCAACATTTCAAGAACATGGACGCACAGCGAATGAAACTGACGGTTGATCCGAAACGTGTATTGTTTGATATTGTTCTGCCTTTCATCCGTGCGAGGCACGATAGGAGAAGGCAAGCACATAGCGATGCAATTGCTAGAATCAAAAACGGCGAATGCCCAGAGTGTATGAGGAAGTATAACAGGCCTATTTGGCATAAACATTTTGATGAGAGGCACGACCCCGTGTGGCGTCGAGCCTTGGAGTTAGAACCAATCCGTCCTTGGTTTCGTCTGACACGCTTTGGCCGCCATATGTTAAGCACGCTTTGGCCGCCATATCCAAGCATATGCTCGATTATCTCGATCTCGAATGATGGCCAGGTATATGTCTTTCTTGAGCAGGATTGCCTTGCTATCATCCTGGCCACAAATTCTTATCCACCTGTGAATTCTGTGTGCCCGCAGATGATGACACCAAGCTCCTCGCACACACATCGCGGTGCATTGGCTACTTTGAAGAGGCACACGTAGAATAATAACAATAAGAATAACACATAGACTTCGATATGCAACGAGGTTGTGTCATTGTGAGATGACCTTTTGACAATAGTAGGGTGAGATTTGTACTTTTTATGTAACATGTCTTACGTTGGTTTGTAAAATGTCACGCATTATAAAGCCTGCCTATATCTTCATCCGCATTCATTTCTCGCTTTCGCTCACGATAGACCCCACCTCCTACCAGTGAGCGACACACCCAGATGCCAGACTACTACATTGTCCTTTTCCGTTTTGTGCTTCCCGCCATCCGGGAAAGACGCCGTTCCCGCGAGGAATGCTTTTTGCACGCATGGGGAGAAGAACGATTTCTGTGGGCCCTTGAAACACGAGTACGCATTACATGCCCCGATATCCCTGGCACATTTACCTCAGAAATCATTGTGTTTCCTGTGACACTTGCGCGGTTTTTTTTTCATCCTCGGAGAAATGTGAACGACGACGTCGGCGGCTTGAGAGTCAATGAGGCGTCCTACTTTAATCGGACTAGCTGGATTTCCGGTATGAATTTGTATCGCAGTTTTAACGAACTCCACCGACGGTGGTTATATGATCACCATTGGGCCTGGTGCAACGGTTGGTTTCGCAACCTCCTTGACTATGACGCTGATGGTAACGAATTCGTCTATGATCGTGAATACGACCGGCCCTGTTGCGCTGATTGCGGAAGGTCAGATTCACTTGTTATGCGAGTGACTTACCCACATCGATACATATGTGTCGACCGCGCGAGTTGCGAGTTCTGGCAGGATACCGATGATACCGAAATCCCAGAGTTGCTGTCCTCCGACTCCGACTAAGGTATAAATAAAGCTCGATACCTCTTACACAGCCTTCATTTCTTGCTTTCGCTCACCATCGTGCCACCCCTGCCACCTCCTACCATTCTGAGAGCCACCCACCTGATGACAGCCCACGACCACTTTCTCCTTTTCAGATGCGGCACAGAGGTCACCTATAGAAGTGTTGCTAGCATTACGAAGCACGATCGAGGTCTTACTGACAACACCTTCGACTAGACGTGAAGAATTACAATCGCTGACCGTCTACACGGATGTGCCCGACAAGTGCGAAATCTCTAAGTTTGAAGATAGGCTGCAGCGGCACGCGTTCGCTTTGAACAATCTCGACTTTGGGAAGCCCGCATATCATCACAGCATCTGGAACTGTGCTATGCTCGCCACTCCCTTATGGGACCTAAGAACTAAGACCTCTCACTCTCTTAGGTCCCATATTATATAGATTTCGCACTTGTCGGGCACATCCGTGTAGACGGTCAGCGATTGTAATTCTTCACGTCTAGTCGAAGGTGTTGTCAGCAAGACCTCGATTGTACTTCGTAATGCTAGCTACACTTCTATAGGTGACCTCTGTGCGGTCATAATGTCGTCGTGATCTCGAGTTTCTGACGCATAACTCCTGTCATTCATTTGCCTTTGCAGGACCATCTGTTACCGGAAGCATTAAAAGGTGTACTTTCGTTTCCGTGTCGTTGCAAGCGATCATGGCCTGGTGCAACGGCTGATTTCGCAATCAAGTTACCTATGATGGAGATGACAATATATTTTATGCTCGCTTATACACCTGGGCTTGTTGCCACGATTGCGGTTCTCAAAGCACAGTTCTTGAATAATGTAATAATGTAATAATGTAACATACAATGATTATAAAAATGTGAAGATCGGGGTTCTTATACCATTGCTTGTACCATACACGTGACTTATGATATTTTTGTTGCCCGCATCGAGAAGAATTGTTTTCTAGAATAGATGGGTGGTGGCTAAAGCCACCGATTGAGATTCGACCATCAATTCAAATCAAGACGAGTCATCCGCCGACAATCGACAAGGTCAGTGCAGATGTACCCGTCGCCAATACGGGTAAGATCCATATCAACGCGTCGGCATCGACTGCAGGCAGGCCTCATAGACAACTCGTACCGCGACGGGTAGATCCATTGAGGATCTACATGCTCGTTGTAAAAGCCGTTGTACCAGGCCCAATGATATTCACGAAGCCATCGTTTTTTGAAGTCGTCGAAATCGATGTAGTCTAGCCGGAATCTGAAGTTGTTTGACATGCCAGGTCCTTGCCAATGGAACCCTTCATCGTCGTAATATGGGGCTTCAAAGTTTGAGGTAGGGAATATCTGCAAGAAATTTCCCCAATCACGAACATCCCCCCAATCGACTTCGAGCAGATCACGTAATTCATAGAAATAGTGAGCCAAAGTTACAGGCATCCAAACATCACCAAACATGCCCGAAAACGTCAAAACTTGTTCTTCCAACGCCCACAAAAACGTTCTTCGACCCATGCCTGCACAAAGTATTCCTCACGCAATTGACGCATTTTCCGAATGTAAGGAAGAACAATCCCAAACAGGACGTAATGGGTATCCGCCATTCTTGATAATGCAAAGATGAAGCGGTGTGTCTTCCAGGAAGAAATGGAAAATGATCCTCCTAAAGGCCTCAAGCGATTTAAATATTGCCAAGGAGGGCTTGGGCCTCTCAAGGTAATGCCGCAAACCAATAGGATGAAACCAACAATCACAAGATTGGCCAAGATAAGATTGGCGCGGACAAATGTTGGCCCAAGATTGGCGCGGATTGCGAGTTCTGGCAAGATACCGAAGTCCCACAGTTGCTGTCCGACTCCGACTCCGACTAAGGTATAAAAGCTCAATACCTCTTACTTAGCCTTCATTTGCTGCTTACGCTCACCATCGTGCCACCCCTGCCACCTCCTACCAGAGAGTGAGCGACGCGCCTCTGCAAACTCGTGATGCCTCCAGTGTTAAGGTTTGGTGTGCATCGGAATCGTGCCAGTATCGATGTAGATGCCATTCATCGCCATGTGATGGTGCACATGCCATGCCCCGAATGCAATTTGCACCAGTGGACTTTGACAACGATGGCAAACCGCCCTGTCCGCCGCCCGCCGATGCCTCACAGGCATGATCTGATAATGGCTATGTGGCGCTTTACCCGACGAACTCGGTTTTATCTGTTTTTTGAATTGGTAGAGCCGGAACGCTATCCCGATCGCGCTGAATATGCACGGGGTGAAGCGTGGATGACTCCGCGATTAATGGTTATTCCAGTCGACGTTGTACGCCTATTGGTCTGTTGGTACCAGAATGACGAAGCGACACCTTTCGACGAGTACTGTATCAGTTGCGATTGCCTTAGTTGAGCAGGTATAAAAGCTCAATACCTCTTACTTAGCCTTCATTTGCTGCTTACGCTCACCATCGTGCCACCCCAGCTTGACACTAGCAACTAACAACTGACCACGCTCAGGCAAACTCGTCATGAAATGCGATTATTGTGACCTTCCTGCAAACGTTCGCATATGGTTTAATGCTGGTTCGTATCTTGTTGCGATAAATGAGCATACCGAACATTTCGCGTGTATGCGTTGTTCTTACGAAATATTCATGTGCGAGGAAGCAATGGACGACGAAGACGGAGTATACTGGGAGCTGATAGATTAGTAGACCATTACTTTCCGGCGTCTGAAAGGCGTGGAATGAACTAATTCGAGATCGCTTGCCTGGTAGCAACTTACGTACTTTGCAATGTAATAGTAACGCTATGATATGTTGTACGACCAGCTGACTTATGGCTTTTGCGACATATATATATTGTAACACTACTAACGCTAGCAAACATTCTACTTGTAATTAAACGAATATACACCGTTCATGCAACAATACCCGTGTGATGATAGTTGTATAGCCGCGTTTTTTGACGCGGGGCTTGTGTTTATGAACACACCCAATCCAAAAAAGATATCTCTCTCCGTTGATTGCTCGATGATCACTCGAACCACAATGGCAAACCGCATAATGAAGGCATACCGTACCGCATAAACGCATATCGCAACCTACGTGGCTGCCACGTGTCTGCATTACACTGCGCGTTATGATGACGTGGCAGGTCACCCGTCGTCTATAAACCGAGAATAGTAACAGAAAAACACCGTCTAAAAACATGCATACTGGTTCACCTATCCCCAATAGTCTGTTCATCTCAGAGTAGTTCGGCCCCCCTGGCTCACCCACCAGGCCCTTGTAGTAGTTCATCATGCCCAAGATCGAGCGGAGCCCAGTCTTGTCCTGGGGGCTTGGAAGCTCCTGGATGGCCTTACATTTAGCTTCTTGCGCGCCAATGGAGTTATGACCAATGCGGTAGCCCAGAAAGTCCACCGTGGCTGCACCAAAGGTACTCTTGCCTGCATGCAATCGGATGCCAGCGTCCCCCAAGGTGCGCAATACGTCTTCAACGTCCTTCAGATGCTGCTCAGGCGTGGAATCCGTGTAGACCACTACGTCGTCGACGTATGCCACCGTACAATGCTGCAAGTGACGTAACTCGTAGTCCATGATTCTCACAAACGCAGAAGTAGCTCCAGCTGCACCAAAAGGCATCGAGGTGTACTGGTACAGCTGATTCTTCCACCAAAACGCCGTCTTGCTCCTGTCCTCTTCCGTGGCCATGGGAATCTGGTGGAAGGCTTTGGTGGCATCCAGCGTGGTCTTGAACTTGGCCTTCGCCACTTTCTGATAGAGCTCCTCTGGTCGATGTGGCAGCGTATTGTCTTTGAGGGAGTGCCGGTTGACACCCCTGAGGTCCACGCAGAATCTCGTCTGGGTCCACAGGCCAGTCTCATGATCCTTCTTGCCAGCCACGACGACGTTACTCGCATGCCTGCAATGCTTGGCTGCAGGCTCTATGAAGCCATACTCCAAAAGTTCCTTGCAGTGAATATCGATGATTTCCTGCTCGCCCGGGCTGTACTTACTGGGTCTCTGGTAGGCGGCCTTGGATTCGTCTAGAAAAGGAATGGAGAACGTGTTGTGCTCCGCCTTGCCCTTGTAGCCTGTCAGATCGTGAGGACTGTTGGCAAAAGTGGTCTTGCACCTGCGAAGAACATTTCGCATTTCCTCCCAGTGCTCCTCCTTGAAGTCAGGATGTCCTCCAAACGTGGCATTGAGCTCGGTGTCGAGCCACGCTGCCTCGTCCTTGGTCACTGTCGTGTCACCTAGAGGTTGAAGCTCGTCCAGCACGGTGTACGGCAAGACCTCATCCTGCTCCGCGACGTTGGCTTCCCAGCCCGGCTCCCATTGCCTCGAGGATTGCTGAGCCTCCCAAGAAGTGCAGGGGGACGAACCCCAGGCACTGCGCGTGGGTGACATGACATCATACGTAGGCACACTCTCGGTCAGCTTGCCAGCGACCCACAAGATTCCGCACAAAAGCAGAAAAATCGCAAAATTCGGTTGAAATGCACTGCGGCTGCCGGCGAGTTCGAAGCGAAGAAGCACGCCATTACTCTCCACCCCCCGTGCGCCAAGCGAGTACTCCCACCAGCGGCGGTGGAGACCACGACTGCGAGGACAAGCGCCATGTAGGCGGCCTGCGCGACGCGATGAAGTCGGAGATTGCGCCGAAGCTGCGTCCAGCGCGCCGCGAAGCGAGGCTTGTCCAACCTGGCCGGCAAAGTGGGCAGGCACACGCGGCCCAACAAGAAAACTTGGGACCAACGCAGGGACGGAACAGTCCATCCACGGTCACGTCGAATGTGACCTGCGTCCAGAGGGTCGTCCACGATACAGGAGGCGTGGCACGCCACGTCCTCAGCGTAAATGCCGGTACAAACTCAAAGCCAGGCGAGGACCACGAGGAGGAGGGCGGCTGCACACTGCGACCAGCACGCCAAGGAAACGACCACTCCCCGAAGGGGCACCACCATCCAACCTTCTGCACGAACACGGTGCACGCCAGCATAGATGCCCGTGGCGCGCACGATAAGCAACCCAACGTACCAAACGCAGGCGAGAGCCCATAAGACCCAAATGTCGTAACATGCACGACGGGGATAACGTCGAGCAGACGACCACCATACTGGCAGCTGGTCCAAAAACGAGGCCACGCAGCGCCTCCACCAAACTTGAAAAGGGCACCATGACAAGTGCCATGCCATCGCCTCCCACATCGCCCAAACGGCGGCCATGGGCACGGGACCTCGTCCCAGCCACCACCAAACCACTGCACTGCCCGCAAACGAGATACACGCCCGCAGGACACCTGGCCTCAAGTGGACTGCCTGTGCAGGCAGCCCACGGCCACAGCGTTGGTTGTGCATCAGGGCCACCCGCCCGCTGTGCCCGGGGAGCCCTGATGAAAATGCGCTTGCTGTCTTTGCGCCTCACGTTGTTCGTCTGTGTGGCGCTCAAACGCCTCCGTCACCTCGCTGCATACCGAAACAGTCGGAGAAGGAAGACGTCGTGAGTCATGATTGGCCGGCATCCTGGACGCCCTTGACGCATGGACGACATGGGTAGCAGTCCCATGGCGGTCGACGGAAGGAGCAGACGAGCGCGCAGCACCGCCCGCGCCCGGTTGATGCTCAGACGTTCGGACAGAAGGCCGGCACTGATGACGCGCAGGGGGGTCGCGAACCTCGTACACATTCCTTCGCCAGGCCGTATCCACGTGTTCGGGCCTTTCGGCCACTCGAGCCTGATGGGCGGGCGGCGGCGGCGGAAGACGACGCGCCTCCAAGGCCCCCAGGGCTGGCAGCAACCATGGCGCGGCCACCTCCCTGGTCCCCCACTGCAAGCATGTGAACTTCCGGTCGTCTCGCATGAAGTACTCGTTTGTGAACTCAGCGCGCCAAGTACGACATAGCTGGTCCTCCATGAAGATGTAGTACACTGGTGTGGCATTCGGGTGCGCCATGCAGCGCAGCACGTGTGCTGACCCAAGCTCCACGTAGGCGCACAGCGAGAACTCAATGTTCCTCGCATGACCCCCTGCGCGCCTGTGCCCTGAGCTATGGTGCGACAGATCAGCGTAGGCCGACATGATAGCCTCCAGCAGGTTGGAAGACGTTGTCTGTCCCCCAAGAGGGAGGCGCCAGCCCCGGTCTCCGCACGCGATGGTTTTGTCATGCTTCTTGGCGACCTTGCTGGTGATACCCGGATACTTCCGCAGCCTGAGACCTCGCTCCCGGTTGCACACGCCAAGCTCATACACGACTCGTTGGCCCCTGAAACGGTCAACGAATGTCACGCCAAACCTCACCATAAAGACGGTAAGGTTGCGGCGATCCTTCAAGGCTCTCACCTCCTCCACGGACAGAAATCTGCACACTGAACTGTCGGATGAGGTGGCCATTCGTACGGCATCCCAATCTGACCCCGATGGAGATGGAGGCGCCCTCGCAGGGGACTGAGACAGATGATTCGCCCGTGGTGGACTCGGAGGCGTAGGAGGCGGGCCTCCCGGGGAAAGTGATCGGGAATCACGCGGGACATGGATCGAGTCCGCCCATGAGCCAACGTTGGTCATCGCAGGCGATGCAGGGGGCGACTTCCCTCGAGAAGGGCTATCAGCAGGATCTGACGGCCAAGCCGCGGTGGCGCAAACGAATCGAGGTGACAACTCACGAGAATTGTCCACGGGCCCAACGTCGCTGGATGCTGGCGACGGCGTGGGGCGATATGCGATGTGTGACAAGCGCGGCGGCGAGCGGCTGATGGACCTGGCCCGAGATGGTCCTGCGACAGCCTGAGATGGTCCTGCGGCAGCCTGAGATGGTCCTGCGCCTGCGGCAGGAGCGGGTGGCTGCGTAGGGGCTCGCTTCGTGAGCCTCGTGTTGACCATGTTGTTGGGCGGTGGTGGCCTACGCACTGCATCTGCATCGAGCGCATCGTAGCCCTGCTGCCTGGTGTTGACTGACTTGAGCATCTTCCTCATCTCCCCCAGGCGCACGTACTCCTGGGCAGCGGCATTCTCGGAGAACACCCTGCCAGGCCCCCCAAGACCATCCCCCACCGGGTAGTACTTGGTGTTCGAACCCAGTGAGACGAGCTCCAGAGGTGGCCCCTCGCTGCCATGTCGATTATATCGCCGGAGTATGCCATCCGAGAGGGATTCCATGTCCACTGGGCAGAGGTACCTGAGCAGCTGGTATGTCCAGACACCAGTGCTCTCGTACCAGTGAGGGAGTTGGAGCTCGTCCATCAGCTCCTCACTATTGTACACGAGCGCATGATCCAACGTGCAGCGCATCAGTTCGAGGTACTGCGTGGCTGTGCTCGGTTGGGCACAGAGGACACGCTCCTTCAGGTCCCACATAAGGGTGCCAGTGACCTCACCACTGGGGTACTTGAACAACGCCTGGAGCGTGTCCTGCAGTCTCTGGACCGGGTTGAGGTCGTCGCGCGATCTGCCTCCCTCCCTAGGCTTGACGACATCCTGCTTGCTGGCAGAGGACGGCACGTGCGTCATGTAGCTACCATTGAGCACCCAGCGGTCCTTTTCCTCATCGTGATCCAGCTTCTGGTCCACGTACAGCCAGTTAGTAGGGGGCATCAGCTGGTCCACCGTCACCCACTTCTGCTCGAGACAGCGGACGAATTCCACACAGACATGTTCTTGGGAAGGTCTGGCCGGCATGTCCTGGGCTGGGTCCTGAAGGATGCGGCAGAGACGCGCGACATGGTGCCGGTCCAGGTACAGTCTCTGATCCGCCCAGTTGTAGTCGAGAGGGGCATCCAGAGACGGACGATCCCCAGCACCCTGGTCCTCAGTGACCCACCTCGCGTGTCCACCCTTCCAGGGGTTCGGCTCTTCGTAGAATTGTTCGAGCATGCGCTCCGACGCTGCCTGTACGGCGGGCGCCAGTGACGCCAGGTCACTCCTTCGGCCACCTTCAAGGGAACACGTCCGATGGCGACACCTCTCCTCGAGCTCCGCTCGCGTGATGACTCGGGGTCGTGGGGGCTCGGCAGGAGGTCTTGGCGAAGGCGCTGGTGACCCCAATGGTGACTCGTCAATGTCATGGATGTGCTCAGGCTGAATCCCAGAGGCAGCAAATCTCTCCTCCCTTGTGCTCAGAGGTGGGTGCTTTAGCCACTCACACTCCATTCCCTGCCCAAAGATTTCCGACTTCAAACACACCACTGGGTCCACCCGCCTGGGCAGGTGGGGACGCCTGGGTGGCGTCATGTCAACCAACGGAAGCACCACCTGAGCATCCATGCCCAAAATCGTTGGCGCATGTGACACGGCCACGCAACTTCCAAGCTTGATGTCGATCATCAAGGAGTTCTTCAGTGGCCCGGTGCCTATCAGCAGATCCCAAGAGTTCTCGGGCTCGAAGGTCACGAAGGCGTATAACCGGTGAAGCGTCATGTGCGGTGTGCCCGCAGCCAGTATGACGTCCACATAGCAGTAATGCGTGAACTTCGTAGGGCTGTTGTCACACCTGGTGACCTTGGCGTCGGTGCTGGCCTCGTACACCGTGATGAGGCCCAGCCGCCTCACGGCCGCGATGGAGATGATGTTGCAGTTGGCGCCGGTGTCCATGAGGATTGCCCGATACAGCATAAGCTCACCACCAGACGACACCAACGCCAGACCCTCATGCAGGGTGGCATTCTGCAACTTACAGATGGGCTGCACCTGAGTCATCAGCAACACCTGCTCGTCGGTCAGGTGCTGCTTCATCTTTGCCCTCAGCACGTCGTAGGCGAGGGTCTTGATGGTGCCAGCTCGTACATGTCCATGGTCGCTGAAGTCAACCACCCCCAGGTCGTTCACACAGGCAGCGGCTGCACACCGGGCGGCGGCGCTGTCGACCACACCGTTGGGCATCTCGTCCAGCGGCACCTCCTCGATCGTGCGGTGTTCTGCACTATCTGCCCCCTCTCTTACCCCCTGCACCACTGTGGCGTGCGTGTCCTCAAGTTCATGCTCGTTGACCTCGGTGGGTTGCTCTGTCGCATTATTCGGCTCGTTGCCCATGAGCTCCTCCAGCGCCAGGAGGTTCTCGATGTCCTTTGGGAGGTCGATGGCGTGCTGGGATATCAGGATGGCCGCAATCTGCGAGCAAGTGCGCACGGAACTGCGAAGGTTGGACGCCAGCAGGTGAAATTTCCTGCTGAGGACGTTGGGAGGAACGGCTCTGGGCACCTGAGCGGCCTTGTCGAACTCCTCCGGCGTCTTGACCTGGAAGCTCTGCATCTTCTGAGTGCTGCCCAGGGCGACTGCGGCCCTGGCCTGGAGACCTGGTGCGCGACTGATGCCAACACCATGACTATCTTCCAGCCCATCATCAGCAGGGCAGTCCTTCTCATCCTCCTCATACTCAGCCTGCTGGTTGAAGTTGGAGTCGTACTCAGTCTCAGCATCGCTGTCCTCTGACCGGGCCTGTGCATCGGCGCCCTTGTCCCCCTTTGGAGGTGTCCCTGTCTGAAAGCCTGTCAATTCTGCAGCGAGCTTCTCCTTGACCTCAGCGCTGGCCGCCACCTGCTGCTGCTGCTGCTGCTGCGGTTGCTTCTGCTTGGCCTCTGGGAGCTTAAGCCACTCCTTGGTGGTGATCCCCATCTTGTGGTTGTCGAAGCGGTGCGCGATGTTGTAAGCACGCATCTGGGCATTCTTGACCTCATCCGGCCACTTCGAGTTCTGCCTGTCCTTGTGGAAGTTCGGAGGCACGCGGGCCTCACGGCACCCCGTGTAGCAGCGCTCTGGAGCGTGGGGCAAGCGTGTGAAGCACCAATCACACTGGAATTTCTTTGAAGCGTCAGGTGGTGGCACCTTGCCGTAGGTAGGCTTCTGACGCTCTGCATTGTTCACCTCCCTCGAAGGCTTCTTGGCGTCATCGCCACCATGCTGTGTTTGCTCCTTCTTCCTGGAGTCCCTGCGTCTGTCTCCAGTCTTGGGGGCAGAACCAGAGCGCCTCATGGCGGACACTAGTGCAGCCAGGTCAAGCCCCAGCTGCCTGGCCTCGTAGCAAGAGTACACGCAGGTGAGTCTGCGAACCAGCTCCTGCTGCAGTGTGAGAGCCCAAGACTCCGCATCGTTCTTCAGCTTGTCCTGCACCTCCACGATGACCTCCAGGTCCTCCCATGTGACCTTGTTGGGGGCAGGATGACTGACGCGTAACTGCTCGGACACGCGATCCCGGTACTCTTTGATGCGCAGACCCTTGATGCACTCCTCGATGTTCTGCCTGACAATGGGGTCCTCCACCATCTTGCCGACGTTGAGCGCTGCCTCCCTGCGGCGACAGCTCTTCACGTAAGCGAGGCCGTCCTGCTCGGTGGTCTGCGACTTGGCTATCAACAGATCCTCCTTCTCCTTGGTGCCCTTCATCAGGAACTTGGCTTCGAGCTCTGCAATGAAAGCCCTCAAGGCCCAAAAATAGTGAGAATCCTCCGTGCCATCTGTCCCCGTGAGACCCTTAGTGGAGGTTCCCTCGCTCTCCCACTCATGAGACTCTTCGCCATCGGCATCGCCTTCCTCGAACACCTTGCAGACTGCCCATGTCGATCCTGGCGCCAGCTCATGGAAAGGAGGTTGTGCGCAGCGCACTGAGCCCTGAAAAGCGTCTCTCATGGTGAGATCCTTCAAGACATGACACGCGTGTGAGGCCATGATGCCATTCTTCAGATATGCAGCGCACCACCAGTCATATGCGACTGAGGTTGAATGATCGTCCCCTGCTAGGAACGAGGGCAGGCTATCCCACAACGATCTGTAGTCTGGCTTGGAGTCAACGAAAGCCTTCTTCGCCTGCTGACTGAGCGCGTGAAAAGCCGCTGTCCTTATGTGCCTGCGCTTCATAGCCTCGTGAGCCCGCTGCACTTTCGCTACCATGTCAACGAAACGCCTGATAAAGAGCGCCCTATCCTCGTTCTTGCTACCAGTGTAGTGGAGCTTGACATCATTCTTGTCAAGCGCGTGACTATCCTTGTCATAGTGATACATCTCGTCTACGTCGTCAAACGCAAAGAGGAACTGATTGGCTGCAGGCGCTGAGGCTGCTACTGCTGCTGCGAGTGCTGTTGCTGCGAGCGCTGTTGCTGCTGGTGATGCCGGTGCGGAGGGGATGGATTCTGGACCCGACCCCTCTGTGCTCATATATCCCGTGTCAAGGTCCTGACTGACCCTCTCTCGCGCCAGTCGTCGTGCCTCACGATCTCTGGACTGGGCAGAGGCAGCGCTTGGCTCCGCCTCACCCTCCGTGGTAAAGTACTGCGTTAATGCTCAGCAAGTGGGACCAAGGAAGAGTCCCCTCTCTCAGCGCAAAGCTCGTTCACCAGCAGACTGGAGGCCTGATTCAGGCTGGTTTAGGCCAGTGCACTGAGTGCCCCTGGATTTACCTCGCGCTGACCAGACAAAATACGCGGTGCGTGCAGCCAGCGCAAGCCCAGAGGTCCAGCACCACGTGTAAGCGCTCCGAATCAGCAGCAGATGTAGGACGGAAGCTTGATTCAGACTGGCTTGGGCCAGTGCACTGAGTGCCCCTGGATTAGCACCGTACTGAACAAGCGGAAGAACGAAACGCGTGCAGCCAGCGAAAGCCTAAAGGTCCAGCACTGTGTCTCAACGCTCTAAATCCGCAGCAGATGCAGAATATTCGTGCAAGGAGGGCTTAAAGCTGGGCCAGTGTGCTGAGCACCCCTGGATTAGCTGAGCCAGAGTTCATCAAGAGCACAGCGAACATGAGGACAACTCCTCTTCCACCACGGCACCAAGAATAGCACTAATACGCAGCGGTGTGAGCTAGGCCAGTGTGCTGAGCACCCCTGGATTCACAACACCACTGCTAATCAAGGGTACCGTAGCTGGCATGGAAGTTCACTCCCCAGTCCAGTAAGCAAGAACAAGGTCGCTACACAGAGTTGGGAGCTAAGCCAGTGTGCTGAGCACCCCTGGATTCGCAACACCACTGCTAATTCAGAAGGTCACCGGTGATATGAGGGCCTCACCAGCTGACCAATACTGTAGAAAAGATAAAAGAATTCTCCCACACATTATGATAAATAACTAGAAAGTCCCTCCAGTGGTAAGCAGCACTCCAGGCTGGGCAAGTAATTAACTCTGAATCCACCAGATAACTGTATCACACCAGTGAATATTGCTTAAAAAAAACCACTCACTTGTCGCCTTCAGAGCTAATGTCGCTGCTAGTCCTCTGGCAAGCTCTTTCCTACTTCAGGCTTAGGCCAGTACACCAGGGGTGTCCCTGGATTAACCGTCAGACAGGGTGGAGCTGCCAAAGAAACCGTAAGGTGAAGTTCCAGACATAGAGCAGCAACTCACTGCTGATCTGCTTCTAACTAGTAAGTCCAGGCAGATGCCGCCGCTAATTAGCTCCCAGGTCAAGCACACTTGCCTTTCAGTTAGGCCAGTACACCAGGGGTGTCCCTGGATTCACTTCAGACAAGGTGGCCAGCTGGAGAAACCACTGAGAAGTAGCTCATCAAGGTGCACATTCACTGCTGATCCACTCTTAGCTGGTAAGTCCAGGCAGATGCCGCCGCTAAGTAGCTTCCAGGTCACGCACACTTGCCTTTCAGTTAAGCCAGTGCACCAGGGGTGCCCCTGGATTCACTTCAAACAAGGTGGCCAGCTGGAGAAACCACTGAGAAGTGCTCATCAAGGTGCACATTCACTGCTGATCCACTCTGTCGCCGCCGCCGCCCAAGCTCATGCCGTGCTGATTAGCTCTAAACTGAAGAACACCTGTTAGCAGTTAGGCCAGTGCACCAGGGGTGCCCCTGGATTCACTGCAGAACAAGGTGCTGAGCATATCACCGGATAGAAGAAGGCCGCTCATCACTAGTGAATTCAGAGCTGATCCGTTGCCGCCGTCGCTGGTAGCCTCTTTCAGTGCAAGTACCACCAAGTTCAGGGAAGAAGAAGGGTCCGCCAGTGCACCGTGGGTGCCCCTGGAGTCGCCTGACTTCCGAATCCGCTCTTACAAACTGCTGCTGACTTCTCGCCAAAGGGTCTTTACTTCTGGATTAACACTGAAATAAAAAGCCGCTCCGCGCAGGACATTATTGTTTTGAAAAAGTATGAAAACAGCGGTAAAACATATCCGTCAAAAATGATATAATAACCACAAAATACGAATTATTGTGTACAAAAGCTGTGAGCAGAACTGTCTTAGCACTCTAGCACTGGCACGCGAACAGCCACCTAGTACTTGCGAAGCAAAACAATAATGAGTCCACTAGCCTGACCTACGGTCAGAGCTTACTTATATCTCAATGCTCTGTCACATTTCCCAAAACTGTAACGGGTTCTAGCCCTTAAATCTTCACCTGGCCAATGGAAAGTCATTATTCCATGCCAGCTCTAACAATGTTACCGTTTACCACATTCTGATTGACACGTCAGTGGCAAAGGAGTCACTGCCATCTTCATCTTATCATTCCCTGGTCATTCGATAGTGACCATATCTTTTCTGGCAGGTCTGCATCTCTCAGATGGTCATCTTAGCAAAGCCTGTCATGCTGTCACCTCTGTCATGCGTGTCACCAGCTGAACAAACCCGGCGCGGTACCATGAGAAGCCGGCGTTTGTTACAACATCGCACAGATGCGGTCACAGACAGCACAGCTGAAATCACAGAAGAAGCGGTTGTTGTACAAAGGGAAAGTATATGGACAGAGTACTCACATTTTGGGAGATCCAGGAGCTACATCGTCATTTATCGACAGACAGTATGCTTCTCAGCTTGGTATATCACCAACAGACTCATCATCATTCTCAGTGGGATTGGCTGTAGGAAGCCAATTACCCTGTACGTCCTATCTTCCCAATGCTACATTCACGCTGGGTAAGTATAAGGATACCGAAGATTTCTATATCATTGACATGAAACCCTTCACATTCATCCTGGGACAGGATTGGTTGGAAAGAAGGAACCCACACACTGACTTCCAGTCCAAGAATATGACGATCACCAGGAAACACTCATCAGGTTCCAGTGTTCGTACAGTTCTGTCCAGAGTTGAACAGACTCCGAGGTTCAGATGACCTTCCTGAAATGGAATTGGTCAGTGCCACCACTATGAGGAAGCACCTACGACGTATACGATCCAGTGGATCCGCTGAAGAAGCCGTAGCTTATCTCTTTTTTCTCTCTCAGAGGTCGATGGTGAACTGGTCATGGCAGCAGCAGACTCAGACACCACTATGGAAGACCCAAAGGTCACAGCAGCACGTGATCTAATCAGAGAAGACTTTTCAGATATTTTCCAGGAGGATCTTCCAGCTGGCCATAGGCCAGAACGGTTTGAAGGTGGATATCATCGCATCAACGAACATTGAACCTGGGCATAAGTAAGCCACCATCACAGCCAGTTCGTACTATTCCAGTGCCTATGATGGAGGAGCTCAAACGACAGATCATCAAATATGTCGAGCTGGGTATCCTTCGTCCATCATCATCACCATATGGATGTCCAATCATTTTCGCTCCTAAGCCAGGGGGGAAGTGGAGGATGTGCCGTGTGATTATCGAGCCCTTAATAACATCACTATAAAGGACACGTATCCATTGCCACCTCACGATACCCTTCTTGAACAACTTAATGTCTATTCTACTAATTCTAGGGTGGGTTAACAATACCTAAGAGCGATATTCGAGCACTCTAATATCCATAATAATTTGAGGTATTGCATAAAACCCATGCTTGGCAATGTTTGTTGTAGTTAGTTTTGCGCGTGGAATTTTTAATTTCTGCTACTTGGATGGGTACACCGGGCTGAAATGGCGTTCAAAGTTAGGGCGGGTTGGCCCCAAAATTACGGCGGGTTAGCCCCTAACTTCGTTTATTGTTGCTCCGCGTAGGCTACGTGGTGGTCCCAAGGCACTAAGTGACAATATTTTAAGGAAGTTTTATGTTTTGTGACCTTAAGTTTCGATCTAGAGCACTTCCCTATCGGTATAGACCAATCCTCAGCCCAAAGTGTCTGGAGTTCTGCCAACCTTTTTTGGGCAATTTTGAGGGCTGATAAACGCCTGTTATTCCTACTTTTTGCCCCAAGTCGATTACCAATCCTCAGACCAAAGTGTCTGGAGTTCTGCCAACTTTTTTTTGGGTAATTTTGAGGGTTGATAAACGCCTGTTGTTCCTACTTTTTGCCCGAAGTCGATTACGCGCACGATATAGTAGAAATGCCTAGGTATTGGTAACCCGCCGTAACAACGTGTTACGGCGGGTTAACCCGCCTTTCGCAGAATAGACATTAAGGGGGCACGATGGTTTAGCCGATTTGATTTCAATCAGTTCTTCCATCAGATTCCTATACATCCAGATGACATTCACAAAACAGCAATACGTACCAGATACGGTTCATATGAGTGGACAGTGATGCCTTTCGGGTTAACTAACGCTCCTGCGACCGCTCTACGTGTTGGAAATCGAGCATTCTTTGACTTCATCGATCAGTTCTTGGTCATTTTCATGGATGGCACCATAGTGTACAGTCCAGATTTTGACAGCCACGTGAAGCATGTTCGACAGTTCTTACAGCGCTGCAGAGATCATCAGTTCTACATCAGGCCTTCTAAGGTTGAGTTGTTCGTCAGATCCATCGATTTTATCGGACACCATATCTCAGAGGCAGGCCTATCCATCATCGAAGACAGAATCCGTGCAGTCATGGCTATCCAGCCTCCAGTGTCATATGGTCCAACCGTTGGTAAACAGCCTCTTCTACGCCGTATGGCTAAAGATGGCAAGTCATCTCTTCGGTCATTCTTGGGCATGGTCGGCCAGTTTAGGAGATTTATACCAAAGTTCTCCAAGATTGCCGAGCCGCTCAATCGTCTCCTTAAGGATAATGCAGAGTTTGTCTGGGAATCGGAGCAGCAGCAGGCATTTGATAATCTCAAAAGTGCCATCTGCCATGCTCCAGTACTACAGCTTCCAGATCAGAAACTGCCATCTATTATGGAGGTCGATGGATCAGGCACATACACACGTTGGTCAAGTAGTATTGCAGGATCAAGGAAAAGGTATGAAGCCATGTGGCTATCACAGCGTCACTCTTTCTGATACATAGAGACGCTGGCCTATTCCTGAGATCGAGCTATTTGCCATTGTGGAGGGCTTCCGATTCTTTCGCCACATCTTGCTGGGAGCTCCTGAGACTATTGTTCGCTCAGATCATCAGCCACTGGTTTATTTCCAGTCCAAATCCACACTAAGCCCCAAACAGGCGAGGTGGTTGGATGAGCTCTCCGAGTACAACTTTCGAATAGAGCACATTTCTGGCGAAAAGAATAATGGCTACTACCCGGTGTTTCAATACTGTTACAAGTATCGAAGTAAAACGGATGTAACCGGCATTAAACTTGGTCATATAGGTCAAAGCACATCTTTAAAAATTCATTTTAGAATTTCTGAAAACATGCATATATATATGCAATCATCAAGTTTAAGGTGGTCTACTTTGAGCGCGCTTTCGGGGGGTAAAATGCCAGAAAATAAATTATTTTGCTCAATACTGTTACAAGTATTGAACACTAGAACCCTTGAGAGATCCTCATGCGAGGCCTTGGAGGTCAAACCAACCATCATGTTTCGATATTGGATAGTATTGAAGATATCTAGCAAGTCACTTGCGTTATTGATATGAATTAGGGCCCGCTCGGTGATGGAACATGACCCACACCCGCCAAAAATACGAAATTCGCTTTTTTTAAGGACGAAAATTATTGAATTGCCTCCGCGCAAACGTGTGCCATAAGCACTTAAGTCATGGTATGATGGCCACGAAGCCTTCTAAAATTCGATATATATGTATACTTGGTCAGTTTAATTGCTCATGGCCTATCCATAGGCATAGGATGCAGTAATGGTGTCATTCATATTGTCAGGGGTGGTGGCATGTAAGCGCCCAAATATGCCATTTCCACCCGCACCCGCACCCAAACCCAAACCAGCCATAACTTCCTCGATACTTGGAACCACGTGACCTATAAAGTGTTATATTACATCCATATGCCTCACAGGACACTCTAATATGAATATACGGCATATTAATGGAGGTAAACACCCAAAAGTCCAGCCAGGATCAATTACAGCTCATCTGCTAGACCCACTCACACGCTAAATTCTCCCAAAATTATTTCCCGCTGCATGATGCTACAAAATTAGTTTCTCGCAGTCGGATATACTATTTTGAATCATATTTGGGCGATGCACGGCGCTTGGGCACCCGTTGGATTGATTACGAGCATGCTACTTGTGTATGCGTACTGGTATTCAGTCTACCAGACCCTAGCATCTCGTCCCCGACACTCAATCGTGCACCTCCAATATCAACCATGCCCAACTCGATACGTCTCGTAGTCCGGATTATCATATCAAATCATGCCCTTGCGATATATGGCGCTAGGGCGCCCGTTGGGGTGATTCCTAGCATGCTACTTGCGTACGCGAACACCTGTGCCGACTGTGAGGTCTTAGCGCATGTTCGACACTCAACCATGCACCCCCGACAACGTATAGGCCCCGTTCAATGTTGGTTATAGTCAAAAATATCATTTTGAATCATATTTGGGCGATGCACGGTGCTTGGGCACCCATTGGAACGATTACGAGCATGCTACTTGTGTATGCGTATGGGTACTCAGTCTACCGGGCCCTAGCATCTCGTCCCCGAGACTCAATCGTGCACCTCCAATATCAATCATGCCCAACTCGATACGTCTCGTACTCCGAATTATCATATCAAATCATGCCCTTGCGATATATGGCGCTAGGGCGCCCGTTGGGGTGATTCCTAGCATGCTACTTGCGTACGCGTACACCTGTGCCGACTGTGAGGTCTTAGGAAGCGCATGTTCGACACTCAATCATGCATCCCCGACAACGTATAGGCCCCGTTCAATGCTGGTTACAGTCCAAAATATCATTTTGAATCATATTTGGGCGATGCACAGTGCTTGGGCACCCATTGGAACGATTACGAGCATGCTATCTACTTGTATCACGTTGGATCGCTTGGAATATATCAGGTTTGAAATTCAATACTTGTAACAGTATTGAATACGATTTCGATACTGTTACAAGTATCGGCGGGCCGAGTAGCCAATAAGGTTGCAGATGCACTTACCCGTATTTCTACACTCTTTGAACTCACTGATTGGCTGCAACATATAGACGTCGGCGAGGTTCCAGTCATCGACATTCCGTCTACAGATTCTACATTCCATCATTGCTCTTATATCTGCATCACCAACTCATCAGCTTCACGACATTATTATATCTCAGTATGATCGTGACACATTTGCACAGACTATATTATCTAAGCTTGCATCATCGACATCATCACAGTCAGTCAGCAATTTCGAGCTCATTCAGGGATTGATCTATCGCAAGACCATTTTTGGCAGACGGCTTTACATTCCACCTACTGCCAAAGTTCCTACAGATGACGGTGAGATCACACAGCTTCGCCACATTCTACTTTATGAGTGCCACTCAGTCACTATTTCTGGTCATGTAGGCAAAAATTGCATGCTTCATTTATTGCATAGCCGATATTATTGGCCAGGAATGACGAAGGCAACCATTCAGTACATTCGGGAGTGCCCCGTGTGTCAACGCCAGAAAACTAGGAGACACAAACCTTATGGTCAGTCACATATACGATATTGTGTGCCTAAGACAAAATGGCTTGATGTATCTCTTGACTGGATTACTGACCTGCCTATCACCACTAATGGGCACGACAGTATATTTGTGGTATTGTGCCAATTCTCTCATCGCTGTCATCTCATTCCCTTCAACATGACCTGGACTGCTCAGCGTATTGCTCCAATATATATGCAACATATCTTCAAGCTCCATGGTCTTCCGAGGAACATCATCTCAGATCGAGACCCCAGATTTACTTCTACATTCTAGCAAACACTATGGAAATCTACTGGTACGAGATTGTCTATGACGTCTTCACACCATCCACGAATGCAAGCAATGAGAGGAGCCATGCCTTCATTGAGGACATCCTCAGGTATTTTTCATTTTGTTTGATGCATGATTCACCATCCTCTGGTTTATAAACTGATTAGATAGTATTTTCTCCTCAGGTGTTGTTGCAATGATACTTCAGCCAATTTCGTGGGAGGACAAGTTGCCTCTGGTGGAGTTTGCAATTAACAACACGGTTTCTGCTACGATTGGTTACACACCATTTTATCTCGACTCGATGGCGCAGCCACTTTCGCCTCATGATCTGGCAATCAATATTCCGCCAGAAGCTCTTGTTCCAATACATAATGCTATTCGAGATCATTTTGACCAATACTCGGCTGTACATGCCAACGCGGTAGATAACATTTCCCGAGCAGCAGAGATCAACCGAGCCAGATTCATTAAGACTCACATGCCCCGGCAATTTGCAGTAGGGCAGAAAGTTCTTCTACGGACTGAATTTATTCAATGGACTGGTTTGACAGAGGCAGACAGACACTTTAAGCAGCCATATATTGGGCCGTTTATCATATCTAAAGTGCTCAGCCATGGACGTGCTTATGAGTTAGATTTCGGGGATCTCGACATTCGTATCCATCCGGTTCAGCCGGTATCCAGAATAGAGTTGTACAATGACTCAATTCAAGCACCTTTGCCTCCGCCACAGATGATCACCGAAGAAGGACAACCACTGTTTGAGATATCACACATACTCTCAGATAAGATCACTAGAGGTGTCAAGTACTATTTAGTGCGATATGCAGGCTACGGCCCTGAGCATGACACCTGGGTCAAAGCCACAGAGCTGACCAATGCAGCAGACATGATAGCTGCTTATGAAGGCTAACATTATATTAAGCCTATTGCCCTTACTTCTTGTAATATATACTAATACATGTCGATCATCAATACATCTTGCTCTTAATGTTTTGTCATTATGTTGCATAAGAAGCAGGAAATTGATCCTTCCTTGCTAAGGTGTAGTGAGCCTTGTACAAAATCATACCCTTGCACAGATACGCATATATGCGGGTACCATATCTGTGGATAAATAAAAACTGCTATGCTACCTTTGCCAGGCCGTGGTTTGTTATTCGGATCTTATGGCCAGTAATCCGAGCTACCGGATACTGAGGTGGACGGAGTTGTGATCGTGAGTTATGCTTGACACACATAACTAAAACGAATTTCACATTAGTACGTTGTCGAATCCACTCTATGAAATGTTCGTCAAAGCGCGCGTACCGGACCGAAAAATAAAAGGAGCACTGGGGCAGATCGGGTGAAGGATTTAATCCAATATCTCGTTAAGCAGGGCCCACTCCGTTTGCATTAAAACAAGCCCCAAAATCGGGCTCTCCATAGTATTTCTGTGAACTTCGGGGGAGTAAGCTCTCTGAAGGGAGGAAGAGGTGGATGCATTATATAAAGCCGTAAAAACATATTTGTTTTTTAATCGTCACTCTGAAATACGATACGAACGGCAGCGCAATATCTATCCGTAACGTAAACCTCGGAAGATACCTTGAAACGTCACTCTGAAATACGATACGCAATTCATGGGGGCTACATCCTAAGAACTGTAAACCTTGAAACGTCACTCTGAAATACGATACGCAATTCATGGATACCTTGAAACGTCACTCTGAAATACGATACGCAATTCATGGGGGCTACATCCTAAGAACTGTAAGGCTAAATGCCTAAGGTGAGGGTTTAAAGTGGACTCAGTTCCCCCCAATATCCTAAAAACACCTTGAGGGACGCCTCATCGGTGTAAGAAGACTGGTACCAGCTCAACAACAAAGACATCAAAGACATATACAAAGGTATGCACCCTATATTGTGAGGTCACAACTCTTTTAAGAGGGGAGATCTGTCAGGGATATGACCGATGACATATGTGTCATACATGTCATACGTGTCATAATGTCATACCATGTCATGTCATGTCATGTCATATGTTATAATGACATACAGTCGTCGAGTATCGTCAGTACGGTCGACTATGACATGTACAATCATACTATCTGTCATCCACTCACCATGAGTGACATCTGTCATCGAGAGGCTGATTACAACATCTCGATGATGAAGCAAGACAGTTCTTGAAGAACAAACTGTTTTGAAGGGACGCGTCTTCGCTTCAAGCATGAATTGAACACCATGCGGGTATCATATGGCTTATTCGATCAGCCGATACTGTTGTTCACCCAATGCCCTCGGGTTCACAACCCGATAGTGGTAGCGCTTGAGAAGCGCGGGGGCATTGGCGTATATATGAGAGAGCATTGAGCTCAAGCAGGAGATTCTGGAGAACAGACTGCACTCATATCCACCAAACTCTTGCGCGTGCTATTGTCGTTCAATAATAGCCGTGCCATACATATCGCTCGCATAGCGAGCCCTGATAGTAGATGTCGGGTCGAGGACAGGGTGCTCGCGTAGATGTTGGGTCGAGGACAGGGTGCTCGACGAAATTCTCGGTGTCGATGAGGCACACGAGGTCAAGATGGAGGCGTAGAGGACAAGGGTGCTCTGCCAATAAGTGTTGGTGAGGTACGGATGACGGTGCGCAACAACCGAGGACAAGGGTGCTCGGAGAACGGTTGGGAGGGCCGGGGGCGCTCCGTAAAAGTGGGGAGGGCAAGGGGCGCTCCAAATGAAGATCAGGGACGCGAGGGGCGACGTTGTGTACCGCAAGCAAGGTGGTCGCGGGATCAGAGACGGCGAGAATGATGAGCGACCACGACTACCAAGTGGTCAAGCCCATAACCTGCTGAAATCTGTATAGGCAGCCCTGACTGGGAGTCCCGGTCAGGCCCCTATGACAGACTCCTAGGACCAACACTGGACTGCTGACTGATCTATAGGTTCGTGCTGTGACACACGCTGTGTCACAGGTAGGCTAGACTCCGAAACCGTCCGAGACCGTTCCGGGTATATCTAGCTTAGGGTTTATTTATCTGAGAGTTTATCCACACAGTTCGGGAGTTTCTGATATCTAGTGAACTAGGATATTCCAGTAGGTCGTGGCCCCATCCACGCTTTTATTCCACTTGCTGATTTGGCCATGATTGGCTAAACGGCCGCTTGGAGAGGTGGTGCGCGCATGCGCGTTTGGGTGCGACTAGGATTTATGGTATGAATTGTTTGCGGTAAGCAACTGGGAGTGGCGGCTATGGGGACCGCGCCTCGTTACGGACTAGTCTTGGCAATGTTCGGATCCAGTTTTGCACCGGCACTGGCCCTGCTGGTTACTGTTTTCTGGGCTGGTGTTCGCGACACCTTCGACTTCGACGACATCTTCGAGTGCCCCTCGCCGCTCCACTCTCTTAGCTCCTCTCCGCTGCTGACCATTACCATTTTTCCGCTACCACACCCAACCGCGCGACTGCGTACCACCTCCCCTCTGGCTTTTCAGAGTATGGGAATGTTAACCCGAGCGAAGAAGTCCCTGGACAGGGACAGTGACATCGACGCCTCGCTGAGGCTATTAGACGGAGTTCGGAACAGTCCGACGGTGCGTACGCCAACTGTTCCGAACCCCGCTCCGAATTCCAACGAAGATGCAGACGTGGCGACCAGGAAGTACTTGCAGGAGCAGAGCAAGCTGGTTGACGAAGTCTACAAAACCCGTCTACACCGCCAATGGGCCAAGGGTGTCCGCGAGGATGTCCTTGGGGACAAGAAGCACCACTTCCGCGGTACGGACGATGCTGGCCTCCTCTCCGAGCTGGTGGTGCAGCTGCGTACGGAGTTTCATTCGGCTGGGCTGGAGCTGGCATCCTTTGACCTCGACGACCCTCTGGCTCGTGTGGTGACCAAGGTCAACGGCTTGCTCTTCGACGTTCTGGCTCTGGTTATCGAGAAGCACAGCAACGCCTACGTCTGGTTGACTGGCACCGACGCCTCGTCTGACCGTGATGGACGGCGAGCCCTGGTGGACATCATCAAGGGCTGTGTACCGGTGGCGCTACGTGAGTCGCACCAGGAGGAGCACGCCGCGTTGCGTTATCCCGCAGACACTGACCCGCAGCCCATCTTGGCTCGGGAACAGCGTCTGGTGCGGGATAACAAAGCTACGGACTGGACACCCACCGAGGAGACCAGGAAGCTCTCCATGTACAACAGGCTGGACCCGGTGTTTTACACCGCGGTCAAGGTGCGGTACCCTCTTGCGGCCGATCTTGCGCACGTCTCCTTGGCGTCTCTCCGCTCCCTTGTGGTAGAGATTTACCAGGCTTGGGCGCAGACGGGGGCGGGGAAGGCGGTCTCGGGCAAGAGCGGCATCTCCGCGCAGCTCTCCAGCACCGAGTACGGTGCCCTCCTCGACAAGATCAACGAGCTCCATGATTTGCTGCGGCAACAGCACGGGACGGGTGCGCCGCCGGCGCAGCAGCAGCGGCAGCAGCCACAGCGGCAGCAGCGGCAGCAGCAGCAGCGCGGTACGCAGCGGGGGTTCCGTGTCGGCACGCACCCGTTGCCTCCGGTCGGTTTTGACCGTGACGATCAGAAGGCGAAGCCTTTTTGCGGGAAGTGCAAGAAGGCGGGAAAAGGTGAGCAGTACCACTTCTACCGCGACTGTCCGTTGGGCGGGCGTCAGCATCCCCCGCACTCGGCCGCGGCATTCTGCATTCCCATCGACGAGGAGGACGCGGAGGGGTGCGTGCATTGGCCATGTGTGCCCTGTTCCAGCAGGCGGCGGATGATGGGGCCGAGGCTTTTGCCACTGCGGCATCTACGTACGGGCCGCCTGCGGTACTCTGTGCGGGTGCGGTGGGCGGGATCGACGTGTCCGCCTACGGCTTCACGGTAGAGCCGCAGCAGCCTGCTGACGAGCCCGCAGGTGACGACATTCATCAGCGGCTGGACGATCTCGCCGCGGAGGTCCATGCCGCGGCAAACTGCAAGGTGCACTACACCCACGCATCCTTCCCACCACCGGCGGTTCTCGAGCCGCATGCATCGGCTCTGGTGTGCGGCCCCGCGGCAGCGGGGAACATGCCGGAGGAGCAGGTTCCGGCAGGTGGTGCGGCGGCATCGGCATCCGCCGTGCCGGCCCCTGCTATACCTGTCTCGCAGGAGGAGGATGTGAAGCCCGTGCCGCTTCAATCGGCGCGGGTGACTGCCACGACGGACGGTGAGTTCCCTGGGTTCGTTCAGACTGTCAACCACGCCGCCATCGCGCCGGTTGACCTCACCGGCTACGACACCGACGACTACGAGGACTTTGCCGACGGCAGCTTCCGGCTGAAGCCGCGGGGTTCGCCTCCGTCGGCCAATCATGTTTCCGGGCCGCCCGTAGACGAGCAGAGGTCCTACGGTTGTGGGAAGCCGCCCTGGGGCTTTCCTGCCACGGTTGGGCCGTGGGGAATTCCTTTCCTCCTTTCCCTCGTTCTTTGCATCTCGATCATGGGGGTGGCAGCTGTGCCCGATGCTCAGTCGGCTGCGGGATTGCCTTCGCCTGGTGGTGATCTCGATTGGGAGACTCCGTCAATTTTCTCCACGAATGAATTTGTTGAATCCGTGATCCCGGCTCAGGGTTTCTTTGTGGCTGACAATGTGCCACCGCTTGAGCCGCCTGAGCCCCCTGACATCTTTCAGGATCTTGCTCAGGCAGATTTGAGCTTCGACATGGCCTTCTTCTACGGTGTGGCTCTTCATGAGAGAGGTCCTTTCGGGAACCCTCCCTTCGGGTCCGACTTGATTGAGACCACAGCTGGCTACTTTGGTGCTGTCGATTGACTTCTTGTTCACTCTGGATGCACACCAACATGGTGGTGTGCGGAACTCCGGTGACTTCAACAACTTTTATGGTTTATGCTTTTGCTTTTGACATCTACAAGTTACATTCTGGCTTGCTAGCTCGGTGCTTTTCAGTTGTTTAGCGGGTGCACATGCCCGTAGGTTTCTGCACCTGTGCTAGCTAGAGGGTTTCCAATTTGTGTTTCAGAATTGCACAGTTGGATTAGCAGTTAGGTCTGTCAACCTGGCTCCTGCCCTAACTTATCTTACACCATCTGACTCTCCTAGACAGTCACCACCCACAGTGCTGGGGTGGTGTGCTGAAATCTGTATAGGCAGCCCTGACTGGGAGTCCCGGTCAGGCCCCTATGACAGACTCCTAGGACCAACACTGGACTGCTGACTGATCTATAGGTTCGTGCTGTGACACACGCTGTGTCACAGGTAGGCTAGACTCCGAAACCGTCCGAGACCGTTCCGGGTATATCTAGCTTAGGGTTTATTTATCTGGAGAGTTTATCCACACAGTTCGGGAGTTTCTGATATCTAGTGAACTAGGATATTCCAGTATAACCTGACGGGAAGGCCGAAATACATATACACAAAGGGTGGATATATATAGGCCAACCCGGCACGAAGAAACAACGAGTGGGAGGCGCAGAGGTCACTCAGCATATCACAGTCTAAGATGAGATAATAAAATAACTTAGGTGTTTTATTATCGGACGGAACTGACGGCAGGCAAGATGCAAGTGACACTAGTGGCTGTGGCGCCGTCTAGGCGTTGGTTAGCCCATCCTCTCCGTGGCGCTCGACAACCATCACAATCGAGAACGACACCGCCGCCGCCCACGTTCACCCACAACTCGGATTCCGGCAGTAGCAGCGTGACTGTTGCAAACCTACTAGCATGTAGCTATTAGAATGTTCGGGCAACGCCCCCTGCACGTGTGTGCCTCTAGTTGGGTTGGAGAAGGCCCCTTTGGCCTGGACATTCAATTAACTTTGGGTTAGGATGTAGGGTTGCATCTCGGCATGGCCACTCACACCTTCAGCGTGAGGTGGTGTGACGGAGACCCTGACTTTCCCCACTGTATGGGGGGGTCTGGTTCCTCCTAGTTTCACCCCTTGCTCTGAGTAGCCCTGTCACCCTGTCACCTGCTTTCGCTCCGACCGACCGTCCGTTCCGCACAACTTAGATAAAACACCAATTATTTTATCTAAGCCAGTTTTAGTTCGACCGGATCACTGCGTTTCTTTGGAGTGACTTATATATATATATATATATATACATCTATATTACGTCCTCCACGCCGGAATTTTTTCTCAAACCGCCGTGTTTTTAATTATGAAAAATCCGAATTATTTTCAGCCAATATTCGTCGAAATTGGGGAAATGCTGTGGGGGTCCATATACGAGGGGCCATTCAGGGGGGTTATCGATGCCATTCGACTGCCCACTATATAAGCCCAAAATTTCGATTTCAACTGTCACTTGGAAGCGACTTCCTGATTTTGAAAAAAATCGCCATTCCGCCCCCTCAGCACAACCCCTTTAAAATGGGCATTTTCGCTTGCCGCGTGGTCAACGCGTCAGGAGTGATTCTGCATGAATCGACCCCCCCTTGTAAAATTTGACCTTGTAGTCGTCATTGGTATACAGTACTCCCGGCATATTCCGATTTCGTGGCAGCCGCATATAAACAATATCCATATGTGTATGGGGTGCATTTTCGGAAAGCGTGCTTGAAATCGTCAAAAAGTGCCCCTTAATTTATGAGCAACACTATATTTGTAGTCTCACGTCAGGGCAGCCGCGTTTCTGGTTTCCGCGTCTAGCTCTGATGGGCAGAGGCACAGCGACAAGGCCATCCAACGTTGAATCATGAATGAATGTAACGACCATCCAGATCTCGCTTGCGCGCCTGAAGATCAGGCCCAGATGCAGCTCAAATTTGTTGTCAACCTACAAACGCCAACAGCATTTACTGCTTGCACCCGAAAACCCTTGCTGAGGGTCACCTTCGAACAAAAAAGAACCAATCATCTTTGATATGATGGACAAATGAATGTCTACACTCCCGTAAAGAAGAATGGATACGTGTACATATTATGTTGTCTCCCCTGGTATTAAGCTTGGGTCTCAGCTTCCAAGCACACCCTGACTGTGTACTCACTGTGGAATCCCAGAGAACACTTCACTTTGGCAGCGATACCGAACGCTGCCAATTTTCCTCGAAATTTCTCTATCCCGTACTGCTGTCATGCGATATAATTAGGTTGAAGGCGTGATATAATACAGTCTCAAGTGCTTGGTGGTTTCCTTTACGTTTCTTGTCAGGTCATACCAATAAGGGATGACATTCGCAATAGCAGAACGAAGCCACACTCTGAAAACTTGTTACGATTATCAAATTTGTTTTGTTGTTCGATAGTTCGTCGTACCTTCCGACATAGTGCGGCTTATTTGTTTCCCTAGCTAAAAAACAGCAACATGGCCAGAGGAGGCATTGCGGTCGTAGAAAACTACCAACGGAGTGGAGAAAGAAAAGCAGCCGTCCAACAGGAGGAAGCGGGGAACGCTGCGGGCGATGCATGGGGATACTCAAGTCCAAATACTCGCGGAGCAAGCTTGAGAGGAACGGAGTTGAAGTTTCAGCCAGATGGTCAGGTAAGGTCATTACGCTTTTCCCGAATACAACGGTCTGGTTCCTGCTTAGGTTGCAATGCCAGTACAGTAAACTTGCCCAAATATCTTATGCTGCACGTCCCTGATATCTTTATTCGCTCGACCTTCGCTTAATGCCCTTCCCTTCCTTTACGGATTTTACCCCATTCCGCGTAGGACCCGAACGCACCCTGGTATCAGTCTCGCAGCACAGCGAGACTGAGAACAAAAGTTCCCAGCGTCCACACAAGAATCTGTACTTGGAACTTTTTAAAAGTGTATGTAGCGCATTGTCTGCCCGAGTTTCACGGGCTTTCGAAACGGCAACGAGTTTGGAAGAACATGCGAGTAGCATCCCTTGTTTACCGTACCCGTGAGGGAAGTGTACTTCTTGAGGTGCCGTACAGAAATGCAAAAAAAAAAAAAACGTTCGCAAACATAGCAACCGTGTCAAGGTTTTCTCCGGTGAAAACGTGTCATGCAGGCGCAACCAGCACCGCCGAGTTCTCCACGCCCGCCGAGCGTACGACCGTCTAGTCCTGGAAATCCGCGTCGTGCCGCCGCGGCGATGGCTGCTTCAAACCTAAGTCCGGTTCAACATCGTCGCCTCGTGGAGCATGCCCGCCCCGCTAGCGTTGCTGAAGTAAAAAACAACGCATATCCGCATTATGTCCAGCAGCAAATTGCATACCAGAACGCCCCGAAGCCTGCCGCACAAGGAAGCCCCAACAGGATAGCACCGGGGGCTCATGCACAGCCGACAGCGAATAACTATACAGCCAACTCAGGCAGCAGGCCCACAAGCGCTTCGCCACGACGGCCCACGAGTGCCGTCCAACGCGCCTCGGCCACGGGAACTTCTTCGACTCCTCGCAGCCGCACGGGTGCTCCTCCGCAACCGCAACCTGCGCCAACCCAAGCTGCTACTACGGCTACGCGGACGGGCTTTAGCCCGCGTGTCCCATTCCCGTTCAACTACATTCGCTCGTACAGCCGTGGTGGGAACGGTACCGGAAGCACTGCTGTAACCACAGCCTCCAGAGCTGGTTCCTATGCTGCAGCTCCCCAGCGCGGCAATCGGGGAGCCAGCCCGAGTGGGACCCCAACAAGTCCTCGTGCGACCACTTCACAGTCCCCACAGAGGTATCCGCCGCAGGCTGTGGCCCAGCGTCAGGCAGCCGGTAGTCCGCAAACCAGTATGCGGGTCCCCGGCGGAATGTCCACCGGGATGCACGTGACTCCAATTGTGACCTCGCGCAACGACGCGGCGAACTCGCAGCGTAGTGGCGTGACCTCCAGACCCCCTACCACGAACGCAGCCCGTCAGCCTTCCTCACAGCCTCCGGTGCTAGTGCCGAGAATCGGCATTCCTTCCCCACGTGCAGCGGGCACTGCCCCAGTGCCCTCGCATCAGGAGCAGAGCTCTCAGCGGGAGAGCGCGTCGAGGGATGGACACGGCCAGAACTCGGCACGCTCAAAACAAGACGACTATGGTGGCGGCATGGGCGCCCACTCACCATATGATGGAGTTGGAGTCGTAAGTCCGCGGGTGTTGCCGCCGAGCCAAGAGAACGGCTGGCTGCGGGGATACACTTTGGGACGTCTTCTCGGAGAGGGTGGCTTCTGTAAAGTCCGTCTGGCCATTCACACGTTGACCGGCGCCACTGTTGCTGTGAAGATGATTGATAAGTCCAAGCTGGTGGAACCCAACGACCGGCGCCGCGTCGGGCGAGAGATACGGGTGCTGAAGCGCCTCACTTGTGGGGGCATTATTAAGCTGTTCGAGGTAAGGTCCTCATGCACGACGATCACACCTGCTGCTCCCGTGAGACGTTACGTCGTCGTGTGCTCTATGTCGTGCTTACATGTTCCTGTGCCGCGTCCATTTAAACGGCTACAGCCATCAGTGGCTTCTGACCCTTCGCTTGTCGGGCACCGGGGGGTACCTCGCTGGAACCTCGTGCTCAAGCTGCGGCGACGCAGTGCTTTCCAGTTTTCGCCGGGACTTATCTCTGTTGCAAGGACCTGCATACGTATCGCCGACGTACACTTACACTTACGCTGGCTACATTGGCTAGCTTATTCAAAAATCCTTGAAAGCCGGTCCAACTGCTTTCGTTCAGCAAAATGCTCTCACCCTATTAAAGTGAATCGACCTCTCGGCGCTTTTCACGCACAAGGTCAGCTGAGAGGCTGCGAGCAAGTCCTATTTGATTGAGTCAGGTTCTGGTTCCCCCTCCTCGTGTCTCCTTGGAGTATTTGCAGTATTGCTCAGGGCACGGTGGTGTGTGCTTGTAGGTTGTGGATGCGCCTGGGCATATTTACGTCGTCATGGAGTACGCCGATGGGGGAAGCCTGCTCGATTATGTTCGTGGTCGCAAGCGTCTCGATGAGAATGAGGCGCGACATTTCTTCTATCAAATGCTGTAAGTTCGCTTAGCCCTTAGCCCTCCTCCTTAGGTGACAGACATACCTATTTGTGAATCTAAGTTGTACATGAAAGACTGAAAAAGCAGTTTACTAACCTTTACCGGGGTATTTTTAAGTAAGAATCCTGGAGCGATACCCACCAAGGGTAGGAACTCCACCTTTTTTTTTTCACCAACTTTTTACACTTCTACGTATCATATTAGGAAGTTAGGTTTCGTCCGAGCATGCACTTTCCTAGCCCCTCCCGACCTCCATAGCGTTTTCTGTATTGTTATGACCTTTGGATGTTGGTGGGCTTTGTTAGCTTGCCTTCCTGCCTAAGTTAACTTATGTGTTTTTGCTAAGAAAACGTGGGGAAACGCTTCCTCAGGCAATCACTCGCATACTGTCATCAGACTCTGGTCGTACATCGTGACGTCAAGCTTGAGAATGTTCTTCTAGATCGCCAACGTAATATGAAGCTCATCGACTTCGGACTCAGTGCCTTCCTTAATCCAGGGAAGAAGCTGCGCGTGCACTGCGGCTCTCCGTCGTATGCAGCGCCCGAGATCATTGCTCGAAAGGTATTTCCGGCACGTCGGTGCAACTGCCTCACCACCACTCCCCCCTTCCGAAGAGGCGAGCTGTGATTCGAATCGATGCGGGACCGGAAAGACTGGGTTCGGTTTGTTTCTTCGAGAAAGCAGAAGTCTTGCGAAACGTTCTTGTCTATTAGGGGCTCCTACCGTGGTGATCGTATGCGTATTCGACCCTTATCCTCGAGTGCAGCGTAAGCAGGTTGCTTCATTACCCGCGTTCCCGAGGTGCAAGTATCTCCTGAAGGCCATACCTTGAGGCATACTGCTTGGTTTGGGGTGCCTCTTTCAGCTGTACGACGGCCCTCCGGTGGATGTGTGGAGCTTGGGTGTCGTATTGTTCGCAATGATCAGTGGTTACTTGCCGTTCCATGCTGGGAATAATAAGCAAGAGCTATGCCAGAAGATTGTCCGAGGGGTCTACACCGAGCCAGACTTCATCTCGCCCGACAGCATAGACCTGCTGCGCCGCATGTTAACGGTGGACCCGGAGAAACGCATCACAGTGGATCAGATCCTGCAGCACAGATGGGTGCGCGGCGGGCCGCAGTGCAGGCCGCTGTGGTTCCTAAGTCCCACCCCCGACGGTGTGCGTCTCGACGAGGACGTTTTAGCTACGCTAGAGGGCCTTGGCGTCGCCAGAGCCCTCGTCATAGAGGCAGTGCGCCACGGGCAGCACAATTACATCAGCACCAGCTACTTCCTCCTCTTGCAGGTATGTTTTTCCTTCCGCATCGTGACGAACTCAGGTTCCTCTAGGCTCTCGTGAACAGCACATCGCAAGACGCAGCTGTTTGCAACTTCCGCCCGCAAGTGCAAGTGAAACCTGTCTTGTATAGGTCGTTTCTTAACACTCCTCAGCTTGCTTACTGGTGATCTAGACCAGCAGCTGCGCACCCAACTGCATATAAGAAAAGTGCAAGGTTAGCTTTCAGAGTCAAGAGCCCCACTTCTTATTTTGGGAGAGCCCCCACACAGACCGTCCAGGTTGTGAAGGTGGATTGAGCTTGTTACTTTCGTCAGCGTGTGGAAGAAGTTGTGCAATGTGTTTTGAGGGCTGAGAAGTGCTCTTTTGGGCTGTGGGACTGTGCTCTGTCTCGTCTCAGTCGAAGCGGGATCAGCTTGCGAATACACCTGGCACACAAGAGGCGGAAAGCTCAACCTGTCCCTGCCTGCGGAGCGTGCCTGCGTGTAGGACATGGTTGCAAACTGTGCACCAGAATGTTACGCAAGACGAGACAAATCCCTTCAGCTTGAAGCATACGCATACGCGACAGGATGTGCAGCAGGCCCAGCAGCGCACTCAGCTGCCAGCCACTGCAGGCGCTGCCCAGCAGGCTATGAACCGCACACAACCTGCTCCGAATCCGGTGCATCAAGCATTGGCGCAGGAATCACCGCGGCCGGGTTCTGCTCCGGCTGCCAGTGGAAACACTCCCAAGTGCTCCCCGAGGGTCGAGGAAGAGGGAGAGAATGTGCACGTGAATCGCCAAGCAAACGGCACAGGCTTCGTGGGGGTAAGTTGCATTCTGCTCCCTCTCACACTTCCCATCTTCTGCTTGCAACGGGGACGTTAGCAGGGTCACCTTTGTTTAACTTAAGTTGTTCCAAAAGAGATGACTGGCAGACTTCTCTCCTGTCCACAGCTCCACACTTGCAACAAGCACCTTTCTCTCCCATCCACTTCACCCTAGGTCCTAGGCTTATTTGAGGCACTTGTATTTCGAGAAGGTAGGTCTCCCTGGACTAAACGCATCGACCTTTGTGTATGCAGGCAATATATGAAAATGCACAGCGTGCGGCTGGTAAACATTATTGAGGAACACTGAGAGAGTGACGCTTTTCAATCAGTTTCATACCCAAGAGTGGTCCATGTTGTGTCCTGAACACGGCCATATGGATGCATGGCATACACACATAGCGCATCTAGACTTGAGTTGTTTCCTGATCTGACATGTCTTTGAGAGGAGCTATTAAGTTCCTCTTGTGTCCGAGCTGCCATAATCCTTTTTCCTAGGAGGTGGTCAACTGACCTGCATAAAGGTCTTTGGATGTCAGCATATCAGAAGTTCGATATCCCTTGAGGGAAAATTGTCGAACATTTTGAATTAGCAGGCAAAAACTGTGGCAAGTATATGCATTATATTGCAGATAGCAGTTTGTTGTTTTCTGAAGTTATTCATGATATATCCGGCGCAGTCGGATCCTTAACAGCACACAGTCATTCCCAGTCATGATCTGGGGGAATCTGAGAAGTGTGGAGCTGTGGTCAGGAGCACTGTAATTTATATTCTTGAAACGAAATAAGATGACAGGAAGAAATTTGAATTGGTTTATTTAGGTTTGAAGTGTGTATGCTAAACTTGGTAGCAGATATTTAATTGTATATGACTGTTACACATGATCTGGTGAAGTTTTACAGAGATATCAACAATGATAAATAATATAATACTGCAGCCAGTGTAGGGATGAATAGTTCTTCAATCCGGTGTACTCCCAGAATCTATGAAACAGACTTTAACAAGTATCATAAAATGGGAAAAATGACAATGGGCATATTGTAATGGTTGCTTCCACCACATCTGGATTAAATATGTAGTCATCCTCTGTCGTGGACTCCACGATGTAATCTGCTTCATTATAATTGTAATCTCCATTACTTGTATCCTGCAACCAGACCCAACATGCAGAGATGGCATCAAGACTGCATGCAATTTATTTGTCGCAAATGAAATTATATTTCATTTCGGAACCGCCAGGTGGGTATCCTAAGAGCTGGTGGTGTCTAGCATATGGTACTAGAACTTGACGGTGTGTGTGTGTGTGTGTGTGTGGGATTGAGTCGCTGATGGCTAGGGGCACGATGTTTAGGGCTAAGCCTCATGAGGGCTTGGAGGCTGAGGGTAGTATGCCGGAGGCGGCGTTCTTGGACCTGGAACGGGCTTTACAGGCATGGCGGTTTTCGGTGTCAAAGGCATTAGGTGTCTCTGACGCTTCGGCTCTTGTTGCTTGGGTTGCTGCAGTTAGGGCGGAGGCACGCACAGTGATTGATTCGAGTGCGGGCGGCGAGTCTTTCGTGGGTGGATGCGAGGATCCCCATTTGGTCCTTACGGCTTCGGACTGGCGCCGGTTGCGGGAGGTTCAACGGGATTTCGTCATCACCACGGTTGACAAGGCTGCCGGTAACTTCTGTTTTGTGTGCAAGAAGCACTACATGCAGAAATGCCTGGATGAGCTTAGACACGGTGTAGCTTATGAGGCCACGGAACGGTCGGCCGATGATATAAATGCTGAGGGCACCGCTTTGTGCAGGGCTCATTCCATTTCCCCGCAGAGGGGGCCTAGGATCCCGCATTTTCATATTCGTGTGAAATTGCACAAGTCTCCGGTAGGATACCGGTTTGTCGCGGGGGCCAATCGCGCAACACTTACACCAGTTTCTAAGTGGCTCAGTGTGGCCTTCCGGGCTTTGACTGCCGACGCCGAGGGCCTGTGGAAAGAGGTGGTTTCTCAAATCCCAGGTGTGCCGAGAGGTCGCGGGTCTTGGATTATTCAGGATTCGGCGGAGGTTCGGAAGCTGGCTGCGGCATGCAACAGGCCCCGCGGACAGCGTGATGCATCAATGCACGTCTGTGCATTCGATTTCACGTCCATGTACACCACCTTGTGTCTGCAGGATTTAAAGGAACGGCTGTCGGCACTCTTTCGGAGCATTTTCCAAAGAAAACTTCAAAGTTCGAGGGTGAGGTACCTGCTTGTCAGAAAGGATAAGTCCTTTGAGTGGGTTACCAATGAACGGAGGACGGACGGTGAGAGGGAAATGCTCTTTTCGGAGGGTCGGCTTGTTGAGTTATTCTGCGGGTTGGTGGATGGAACATTTGTCGAGTTTGGGGGTGTGATCTACAGACAAATTGTGGGGATCCCTATGGGGACGAGCTGTGCGGGCTTCATTGCCAACCTCTACTGTTTTACGTATGAGCTTGCGTTCATGCGCAGACTTGTGGAGGCGGGGAATTTTCATGACGCGCACAGGTTTCTTTTCGTTTGTAGATACATTGATGACTTGCTGGCGTTCAATATTCCAGATATGGAAGACTATCTATATCTGAACGAATCCGGCACTGCAGGGATCTATCCCAAACACAATTTGAGTCTATCTTTGGCACATGCGGGTGTGCGTGTCCCTTACATGGACATACTCATCAAGCAAAATAGGCGCAGAGGCCTTATGACTGCCATATATGACAAACGACTGGATGCACAATATGCTGACATCCAGGTCATTAGGTACCCTGCACATGACTCGTACTTGGCCGACAAAGCTAAGTATGGGATTGTCACGAGCCAACTGCATCGGTTCGCTGAGAGATGTGTCCTTTGGCAAGACTTTGTTTACAACATAGCTCTTGTTTTCCACAGGATGACACAAAAGGGTTACCACAGCAGGCGTTTGTGGGGCTTTTTGCGGCGCTTTATGGTGGAGAGGCCCGGTCTGTATGATAGACGAGGTCCGGGTTGCTGGATCTCGCGCGTCAGGCGTAAGCTGGGGGACTTACGTGACGGTGTCATTGTGCCAGGTCCGAATGGGTGGGAGTTCGGGCCATCATAGCTGACCGGGAATACGTCTCGCCATAGGGTTGTGGCATCTCGCTGTTAACGGGGACGGCCACTTGGGTGCTTTGGATGATGGGATGTGGCTGTCCCTGTGGTACCCTTCTGACGGGTACTGCCTCTTTGAGGGCGTCGGGGATTCGTCTGCGGCTGGCTCTATTTATGTCCAGTGCCTTGGGGCTTTTTCACCTGCCGGGGGACTGGTGGTTGACAGCCACGTTATGGGGTGCTGACATCTCGTTGTGAACGGGGACGGCCACTGGAATGATTTGGATGATGGGATTGTGGCTGTCCCTGTGGTACCCTTCTGACGGGTACTGCCTCTTTGAGGGCGTCGGGGATTCGTCTGCGGCTGGCTCTATTTATGTCCAGTGCCTTGGGGCTTTTTCACCTGCCGGGGGACTGGTGGTTGACAGCCACGTTATGGGGTGCTGACATCTCGTTGTAACGGGGACGGCCACTGGAATGATTTGGATGATGGGATGTGGCTGTCCCTGTGGTACCCTTCTGGCGGGTACTGCCTCTTTGAGGGCGTCGGGGATTCGTCTGCGGCTGGCTCTATTTATGTCCAGTGCCTTGGGGCTTTTTCACCTGCCGGGGGACTGGTGATCGATACCCACTTTATGGGGTACTGGCATCTCGTTGTGAACGGGGACGGCCACTGGAATGATTTGGATGATGGGATGTGGCTGTCCCTGTGGTACCCTTCTGATGGGTACTGCCTCTTTGAGTGCGTCGGGGATTCGTCTACGGCTCGCTTTTTGGGAGCGTCTTGGATTCGTCTGACGCTAGCTCCCTCTCCGTGTACAGTGCTCATGGTTATTACACATGCCGGGGGACTTGCGTTCTTTGACCTTGATATGAAGTACTGGCGGATCGCTGTGAACGGGGACGGCCGCCGGGTGGAAGTGGGTTTTGGGAGGCGGTTATCCCTGTGGTGCCATTCTGGCGGGCACTGCCTCTTGGAGAGCTCGGTAGATTCGTCTGTCGTGCTGCGAGGAGAGGCAGAAGGTGGTGATGTACAACTTCTGTGTTCTCCCTTGAATTTTGTGGGGAGCACTTAGGTGCCCGCATGTTTCCTTTTTTTGACATGGGGTGTCCATGCTGTGTGGTGTGACTGCATTCATGACATAACCATGGACCAACAGGTCCCATCCATCGACCGGGAGCCACTGGGGGGCATGCCAGCAGGGTCCGCTTACTCCGTTACCCAGAGACCAACAATTGTTGGGCGATGATCGGTCACATCGTATCATCCTTCCATGCTGCCTTGCATCTGGGTTGGGAATATGTATGAGTTTGTGGTATCTTGTCACGGCCCCGCCCTGCTCTTGATTTGCTTTTCACATCCACTGGGATGATGATGGGCTGGCTTTTGTTGGCCGATCTCATGCCGTTCAGTGTGTGTGTGTGTGGATACGTTTCCTTTTTTTGACATGGGGTGTCCATGCTGTGTGGTGTGACTGCATTCATGACATAACCATGGACCAACAGGTCCCATCCATCGACCGGGAGCCACTGGGGGGCATGCCAGCAGGGTCCGCTTACTCCGTTACCCAGAGACCAACAATTGTTGGGCGATGATCGGTCACATCGTATCATCCTTCCATGCTGCCTTGCATCTGGGTTGGGAATATGTATGAGTTTGTGGTATCTTGTCACGGCCCCGCCCTGCTCTTGATTTGCTTTTCACATCCACTGGGATGATGATGGGCTGGCTTTTGTTGGCCGATCTCATGCCGTTCAGTGTGTGTGTGGATACGAATATGCTTCTGCGACTTTGTTTCATGTTGGTCACCAGCCAAGACGCATATTGGAAAACCGCAATACATGCGAATATGAACCAAATTTTCAGTAAGTTGATATGATCGGTACTGTACCAGTATGCGATGGTATACGGCATTACCGCTTCATATCATGAACGTCAACTAGCTAGCACTTGCATATTGTCGCCCATCGCTACATTTGATGATCCCTTCCCCTTATAGCATGGTGAATCAGCAATATGTGCGACATTTGTACGCACCCGATAGTCGTTGAGTATCAAAACACTGGAGGAAGAGCTGAGCACTTGCTTTGTTACGATTTCAATCGGCAAGTTGGTGCTGCTTGTAATCGCATTCAAGCGATTGATAGGTGGCTCGTCGGGAACTTCTTGAGGGGGAGAAAGTTGCTCCATCGAGGTTTCTGACTGGATAAATCCATCACTGCAGTAATTACAGCGGACACTGCTAGGTGGTCAACATCATTTACAGTGTGTGCGATGTTCATATTTGGTTGCGCCGCGCGTGTGTATGTAGCATGTGAGCGGTGGGTGGTAGCAGGTGTGCGGCGCGACGCGTGTGTCGTCATGTTGATGCATCACTCAGGTGTACCTGTATGCGTAAGTGTATATGGGGGCAGTGTGCATTCTTTTCTATGTGTGAGATAGTTGTGTCTTTTTGTCTATGCGGGTGTGTCGGGCGCATCGGGTGCAAGTGTTTAGTGCGTACGTGGGTTGGCATTGGTGCGGTAGTATCCTTTTGATGTGGCATATACACAGCATGATAATACTGCATTATAAAATGCGGTGTTACGCCAAATAATGTATGACTGTATTCATTGCCACACAATAATAACATAGCATATCATCGGCGGCAAATACACATACTGCATGTGCGCATGCGCCTCCCCCCCTGTGCATGTCCCTATCCTGGCACAACGTGCGTGTGCACCACAGTGTCGCGTGTGAGATTCCTACTAGCATGGTCTCGATGCTTACAGGGAAACCGCAATACAGATTTAAGCATCGTGCGAGTACAGTGCAAAGATAACTATCAATCTAGGTGTGTGCGATTTTACAGTCTTCCTCGTGTTACCACGCATACTGCTGGTAGTATATTGTGCATGGCATGCCATTTCAGGATAACATTCGCTGCCAACCGAAAATACAAATTCGCTGTGCTCTCTTACATGTCAGATAATAATCGGATGATAAAACCGCGGCGAAAACCTTTTAAATCTTGCATCTGATAGTGTCCAGGAATGTCATTGGGATGCGTGCATGTCACCGACGATCGATAATGGTAAGACGATCGTGGGTGAATTTTATGCGAGCCGCCGTGGAATGTTTTCGTGCATCCTAGTGTGTGGTGCTTCCGCAAATCACAGACGCAGTTCTCCTTGCATCCGTGGCCCGCCGTCCACGCGCCCGGAAAAGCATCGCTTATTATATTCGCAGTGTTGAGCGGGTCCGCGTGCGTGGATGGTGAGCGAATAAAATCATGCATGTAATACGCGCGTTCGGAGGCCAAGACGACGGGGTGACGAGCCATGTTTCGGTGCTCATCGATTATATCCATACAACCCGCGAAGGCTTTAGGGCTCGTCCAGGAGCCACGACGACGGGGCCAAGCATCGAAGTGCGCTACTTGTTTGGACTAATGTTAACTGTATCGCGACGCCGATTCGACATGCATTATTACCTGAAGCCTTGAGGATTTGCAAGTAAAGGCAATCCAGCTATGCATATCAATGATATCGTTTCCACCAATCGGATTGTAGTGAAACGGCGCGGCGGAAATGAGCTATTTATCGACCATCCGCTCATCCTGGGAGAACGTCTGATTGCGTGCGCTGACAGCGCCACCCGTTTATCACCCGTACAGTCACTGAGCTACGGTGCTACATACATATGTTTTAGGCATTAAATATAGTCGACTATGTATATATATATACATATATATATATTGCACATATGTGACGATATATGCGATGCGTCACGAACGACTGCGTTCAAACATGTCGGTCCACTTCACACCCAGTAATGGGATGACATAACCAACGCATTGTATATCCGTATGGTGTTCGATTCATATGTACACCACCATGACCATGTTCGGTTCAATCGGTTTTGAATCGATACAAAAGTCGTCAGCGAATATCCGCTGAATCGCATTATCCTGATGTCTGCATTTCGGACGTACATGCACCCATCTATCTTAGATCTTAATGCATGTATTCCACCATGCCATCGTAAATGCCTGTATCCACGACGGCGCAGATATGACAAGGGTGGTAATGGCTAATGTCCAGTCGTCGCATATGATGCGCGGCTTTCGTTGCACGCGAGCCTTTTACATTGGTGAACTATTAAAAACATGCGAAAATATCAAGATTGCCCAAGAAATGTTATTCAACGTCATGGACGCGCCAACGCTGAAAAGCACGAACGCTGCCCACATCGATACACTTCGATCCAGCTGACGCTCCGAAGGTGCCGTTCATCGACTGCCGCTCGTTCATCGCTGCTGTGGACGATGCGATGCAACGACTTTAAGAATCGTGAAAAATAGACAAAGATGCCATATCGCTAGATTCTCCGTGCTCTTGTATCGACGGACGATGATACTTCTTCAAATAGCTTGAAGCTGAAATTCAAGGGTAGGGAGGGATGTGGGCAATGTACAGGTGATGTGTTACGGTACTGAGTACGGGGAAAGGGAGGGTGTTTAAGCAACCGGCGCATTGCGATCAGACTATAGGGGGGAGGGGGATACCGGCTCTGAAATACCTCATAAGAAATATCCCCCCTCCCTTCGCGGTCCCGAACCTACATCAAGATAGGCCTCGTCACCGCTCATGGAGAAAGTTGAAAACAAACGATGCCTTAATGCTTAATCGGCGGGGCGCGATAGTTGTCGGGGCGTATTGTATGAGCAATGGAGAAACAATGGCATCATCATCTTCGTAAGCGACAGGATCATCAGAATCAGATATATGGTTGCATATGTGTATTGAGTGTGACTGTAAAGGGTCCGCTGTTGTCTTGAGGGCTTAATTCTGCACGGTCACGAGAGTTCTGAACCGATGCGGAGAGCCCGTGTAATCGAAGATCGATCCTGACCTCTCGATCGACAACAACGAAAATCTCCTCTGCTCGGTATGTTCCGCTCCAGCTCTCTTCGGGGGAGCGGGCGTCGCTTCAAGTGCATTTATACCTCAGGTGTGTACAAATACACGGAGATCTACACACCGCTGTAAGCTCGGTGAAGGGGGGAATAGTTTGCATTAGGGTTCTTCGGGGATCTAAGGGTTCCGACTCGTGCGCATGCGCTCTGGGCATTAAGCACCGACAACGAGCGCCTAAGCGCAACGTTCCATCCGTCCAAATTTCGCTTCCAATTCTGCGGGTGTGTACTAAAATCAGATTAGACAAACCGATTGCCCCCTTCATGCAGTTCCGTATATAGGTATATAGCAAGGGGGATTTTCACTGCCAGATGGGTCGAGCGTTATAGAGTGTTGAATTTCAAAATATTTGCCCCGATATCGTTTGGGGG